>JBBPBX010010975.1:13890-45226 GCA_038048925.1 Garcialebias charrua | reverse complement strand
GCTGGTGAAGATTCTCAGTCGTCCAGGACATGATAAAATCAAAAAAGGCGTTCAATACAGAACAACTGGACTTTATTTGTAACAAACAAGACGTTTCGCTTTTCATCCGAAAAGCTTTATCAATTGAGTTAGGAGACAATGAAAGGGAGCAGTTATAACAGGACAAACCATTGCCACGCACCAACATATGTAAATTGGAAACTAACACCCCCACATACTTGGGATAACACGTACCTGTGACCCATTCAAAGTTCAGTGTGTGAAAACAGAGCTTACAGAACACACACACACATCCTACTGTATGTGAAATGACGTCACACTTCACCCATTGATAGCAGGGACCTGTCAAAGTCTTTGTTGGTCTAATTCACAAACAAGGCTCCTCTGTTCTCATCAGGTGTGAGACGCCTGGGGACCAAACCCAGGGCCGCACCATAAGTTTTAGAAAGTTGAAATCTTAGACCTCCTCCTCTGTTTAACGATGGTTTCTCTCTTTTTACATAAATCGCCTCCTTCACACCTCTCTCAAACCACCTGTGCTCTCGGTCCAAAATATGTACATTTTGGTCCTCAAAAGAGTGTCCCTTGTCTGTGAGGTGGAGGTGAACAGCTGAGTTTTGTCCAGAGGAGGAGGCTCTCCTGTGTTGAGACATTCTTCTGTGGATTGGCTGTTTAGTTTCTCCAATGTATAAGTCTGGACAGTCCTCGCTGCACTGGACTGCATAAACTACACCACTCTGTTTGTGTGTAGGTGTTTTGTCCTTAGGGTGGACCAGCCTCTGTCTGAGAGTCCTGCTGGGTTTGAAATGTACTGGGATGTTGTGTTTGTTGAAAATCCTTCTGAAATTCTCTGATAGTCCAGCAACATAAGGGATGACAATGTTTTTTCGTCTGTTCTCCTTTTTCTGTTCCTTATTGTGTTTTGGAAATTTCCTCGCTGACTTGACAAAAGCCCAGTTAGGATATCCACATGTTTGGAGAGATTTTTCAATGTGTTTCTGTTCCTTTTTCTTCCCTTCTGTCTTCGTGGGGATGTGATCGGCCCGGTGCTGTAAAGTTCTGATGACAGAAAGTTTGTGTTCCAGTGGATGGTGAGAGTCAAACAGGAGATACTGGTCTGTGTGGGTTGGTTTTCTGTAAACTTCAATGTTGAGACGGTCCTCTCCCTCCATATGCACCAAACAGTCCAAAAAAGGCAGCTTGTTGTCGTTTGCATCCTCTCTGGTGAACTTGATGTTGTTATCAACCGAGTTAATGTGTCTGGTGAACGCTTCCTATGTTGTCCTTACCTGTATTGTGTGGTGCAGATGTGTTGATGGAGAGATGCTAGAGGAGGCAGAAGGACAGAGCAGAGGAAACACGTCTGTCCATGAGACGGGCACAGCAGGTGTTTTCTGTTGAAACCCACACACACATGAACATCTGCAGAAATTAAAACACAGAGAAAAACATGTTGTCCTTACCTGTATGGTGTTGTGCAGAAGTGTGGATGGACCAGGGGCCGTGATGCTTTGGAGTCTGTGGAGAGAGAGGTGATGAATACAGTACAGTAGATGTAGCTATAACGTAAAACAAAAAAATACAGTAAAGGAAAAAAAATAACATGTCTTTGCTGTACCTTTATGAGGATGCTGTGCAGGATAGTGGAGGTGGGTAGGTCAGTGATGGGATGTGGAGCTGGTGGACAGGAGAGGAGAAGGAGGAGCACCAGGCTGTGAACATAAGCAGAGTACAAATGGATTAACAGATGAAGTTACTGTATGTAACATGACATAACTCAGAAAAATCAAAAATCAAAATAACATTTCATTACTGTACCTGTAGGGAGGGAGCAGGTGGGAGGGAGAGGCATCTTTTACTGGGGAGAGGGTGAGCTGTCCATGCACTCCTCCTGGCTTGTTGCAGTAGGACTGGATGGAGTTTGTTCTGCTACACCAGCAGATCCTGGAGGCGCTGCTGGGACCTTGGTGACAAACCTCAGCATGGTGCTCTGCACCTGTTCCTGTTTTTTTTCATCCAGGATCTGCTGGTAACACGCCATGTCATCCAGGACAGCTCTAGAGGCCCTGGCGAACCTCTCCCCATCGGCGTCCTACGCCTCAATCCTGGTCAAGCAGCTATGGAGGTCTTGAAATGCCTTCGCCAACTCCTACCTGGTGAAGGTCTTGGGCGGAGGTCTTGGCATGACCTGCTCCTTTTCCTCATCCGGGACTTGCCTGTCCAGTTGCATCAGGTCATCTGGGGACAACTCCTGTCCTGCTTCACCCAGCAGCTGTTGGACATTGTCCTCGTCCATCTCGAGCTCCAGTGACCTACCCATCTGCACAACATCCTCGATGACACTGGTCAGTTCCTGGGAACTGGGTGAAGCCTGAACCAGCTGTGTACACAGCTTCTTCCACATGCCACTCAGGTTGTTCTGCGTCACCAGTTCCTAGGAACGACCAATGTTCTGCACAGCATCCAAGATGTTGTACTTCTTCCAGAAGTCTTTCAGGGTGACTTCTGGAGACTTCTCTGTTTCCTCCAAAGCATCACGGATGACCCTCTGGAGGTAGTATGCCTTGAAGGTACTGATGACCCCTTGGTCCATTGGCTGGTTCAGAGACGTTGTTTTCGGAGGCAGGTACACCACCTTCACATGTGAGTTAATGTCGGTGAGATCAGCAGGGTGCCCTGGAACGTTGTCCAACACCAGCAGGACTTTAAAGGGAATGCTTTTGGCATTGCAAAATCGCCGGACATCTGGCACAAAGTGTTTGGTGACCCACTCTGAGAACACAGCCAGTGTCACCCAGGCCTTCCGATTTACGCTCCAATAGACTGGCAGCCTTTTTTATCAACATTTTTGAAGGCTCTGGGGTTCTCAACTTGATACACCAACAAAGGCTTGAGTTTACAATCCCCAGAAGCATTCGCCCCGAACAGCAAGGTCAAACGCTCCTTGCCAACCTTGTGACCTGGTGCTGTTCGTTCGTCTCTACTAATGTAGGTACGGTCGGGCAAACGCTTCCAGAACAGCCCTGTCTCATCAACATTAAACACCTGCTGGGCAGTGTACCCGCCGTCCCTGATGATCTCAGCCAGTGTGTCATGGAAGGCCTCAGCTGCCTCATGGTCACCACTGGCAGCCTCCCCTGTTTAAATGCACACAAACATGACACGGTTAAGCTGTTGTAACACTGTAATAAAATGAAAAATGAAAAAAATCGTGAGTCGGGGACTACCTATTAAAAATAAAAAAATGAGAAATTAAATGCTCACACTGTATCTTCAGGTTGTGAAAGTTGGCTCTCTCCTTGAATCGTTGAAACCAACCTTTGGACGTGTTGAACTGCTCTGGTCCACTGCCCTCTCCCCCATCACCTCCCGCTGACATGCTGCCTGAAGTACCTTCTCCAGAATCACTCTGTGCTGATGCTGATGTGCCTTCTCCAGGATCAGTCTGTGCTGCACCCCCCACACCCCCCCCCCACCTCCCTCACTCCTCGCTTGTTGTTGGAGCCTACGGTATATCATCCGAGCTTTCTCCCAGATGACAGACAGGCTCAAGGGCACATGCCTTTGAGACATGTCTTCAATCCATAGCACAAGCAACCTCTCCATCTCCACAAACCTGTCCTCTGCTTCGTGATGATGGTGGACCTCATGGGAGCTGAGTCATGCACGTACTGCAAAACCCTATGCTTGTCCGTGACTATCGTTCCCATCGTCGAACGCGCTAACCCTAGCTTATCTCCAATTTGCTTCGGGGTTAAAGGAGACCACATATAGTTATTTAAAATTTTTATGTTATTTCTGTGTGCTATCTTGACAATATTAATTCATTTTAATACACAAAATAATTATTAGATAATCAATTATACCCTTTTTAATTCTGCCATTTTTAACTTTCGTTTTGAACGACCGGTTTCTTGAAGTCCACGCCCTTCAACGATCTGTTCACGCCCTCTGTAACAGCCAGTATCTGTAATGTGTTGTTGTTTTAAAATTAGCTCTTTTTTTATTACTCATTTGACTTACTGTTAGTGTTAGCTTAAGATAACTTACCGAAACCCGTCTGAGCGCGCCGCAGTTTGCTGCTCCTTTTAGCATGAGACCTGCCGAATCCGAAGCTAATGTTAGCTTGTTCCTCTTCCGGTTTTCGCCAGCTCCGCTCGTTGCACGCGGAGATTTTGGGAGTTATCGCTGTTCCAGTGAAGACAACACAAAGTTCACCAAGTGTCTCCCGTAAATTAATCTGTAAGGAGAAGGTCCTCTTGCTGCGAGCCTGCTGCGAGGCTGCTGCGAGGCTGTACAGTTGAAGCTCCGCTCCATCGCGCCGGAAGAGGGTCCCGTCGCAACCGGTCCTTACGCCGGCGGTCCGCTCGTTTAATTTTTGCCGGCTGCGCGTTGGCAGCGATCGCAAATACACTAAAAATTGAACTAAAACATAAAAATAACAATTATACTTTATTTATAAAGCCATTTAAAAAAAACACAGCTGCAACAAAGTGCTGTACACATGAAATTAAGAACATATAAACAAAAGATGAGATGAAATCATGAAAAACAACAGTCATGTGTTTAATACAGAAGTGGGTTGAGCCTAACCAGGGGTTGCTAGGTGAGGGGCTGGACTCAGGTTTGATCTGATTGGCTGCGGCTTGGCTGCGGCTTGTGACGTCAATAAATGCAGGAAGTGTGAATCCTGGTGTATTTATCAAAAATAAATAAATCTACTTAGAGTAAATAAACCACTGGGTGCATTTTTTTGGCACAAGGACTGTTTTTTTATGAAGTAAATACCCAAAGTTTAGTAAAAAAACATTAAAAAGTGAATTTTGCATGTGTGGTCCCCTTTAAGCCCTGATCGAACAATTTAATAATTTTGACTTTCGTCTCCAAAGTGATTGTTTTTCTGGGTTTCTTACCCGCAACCGCGCTCCCATCCGTTGCCTTGCTCGCTCGCTTGGGGCCCATAACTAAAACTGCCGTAACAACGTAGTAGTACGCTAATGCTAACAATGTTGCTAACAACTAGTGCATTAACAGAGTACCCGAGTTTTTGACAGATCGAGTGCTTTGACTTCTATCGAGGCTTTTTTGTCCACCTCGGGTACCCGTAGTACGTCACATTTCACAGCGCGCGAGGTAGCTTTTAGCTTTTAGTAGACGTTACAAAATGGATTCCTGTGTGTGCACGGATGTTAATGGAGCAGGCCGTCTTGTCAAAAAGGTAAAACAGTTTATAATTTTATAAATTGCGCTACTCATTGAATCATCCTGTAGATTTTCTGTTCTTTGAACACCGTAGTAGATTGTGACAGCAGGGGGCAGTGTTGCATTGCAGGTCACATATATAACACGGCCGAAACGGCGTCTTCTCTCTCGTTTCACAAACAAAAAGCAGCAAATATTCATCTCTCTAGCTATTAAAAACCTATAAACACAATCTCTAAAAGTAAACCTAAATTGCACAGCACTGCAGGCGGTGGTACGGTGTGGTTGTGGCCCCATTTGTTTTTAAGTTTCGGCAGCGCCTTACTTTCACTTTTAATATTAATAACTAATAGTTTTGTTTTTCCTGTGACTTATCTGCAGTATGATAAATGATAGGAGCATAATAAATGCTCCCAATGTTTTGTTGGTCTTTTTTTTCTTTTTGTAAAGACGTTTTTTATGCATTTATATTTATTTATTTATTTTGCATCATAAGACACTGTGACGTCATCGGCTACTCGAGCGCCGCTCGAGTTTTTTTATGTTAATGTCGAGGTTAAAAATTATGTACTCGTTCAACCCCTACTAACAACATGCTAACACTCGAACACTCGCTAATATGTACTGTAACTCGCTCTTCCATCGCCAAGCCTCAACCACGCGGGTCAGATTGGCGCGTCCCTTTAAATACTACTGCAGAACCTGTATCACTCCGCCTTTGTTTTGCCAGGTACAGTACGGCTGTGTATACATCCACCGGCCGCCCCAACGCCCTCCTCCCGCTAGCGGTAGTTTTCCACAGTCATGCGCCAATAGACAACAGCCAAGGTAACCCCCTCCCCCACCCGTGCCGTAATGACGCACTTATGCCGTAGCTTGATTCCATAATTTTAACGGGGCTCGTTCGTAAGTCCAGCATCTAGTATGCCGTAGCTCGATTCCATACTTTCAACTGGGTTCGTTCGTAAGTCCCAGATTTCTGCCGTAGCTCGATTTCATACTTTCAGCGGGGCTCGTTCGTAAGTCTGGGTTGCCGTAGGTCGGGGCGCCGTAAGTCGGGGACTCCCTGTAGTTTCCTTTGAAGGGATTATAAGAGAGAAAATACCAGAGAACATATTGTGTTCATTACAACTGATCATGTATATTTTTGAAGTTTGCTCAAACCTTGTGAAAGGCACCAAGGTATATGATTGATCAATAAAGCAATGATGAGATGAAAATTTTAACCAAAGTGCAAGTGGCTCCAACATGAAATAATCACACTGCTTTGTTTGAAAACACATTTATTTATTTAAAATGACTTTACACTGAAATATGACAGAGAAAGGAAGAATGCAAAGACAGATAGGGGCTCTGGTGAAGGTGATTCTGGATAAACGAAGGGCCGCAGGCAGAGGCGTTCCCCCCTATGTGCGAACTGTGCGGCCGCACAGGGCAGCCTCCAGCAGGGGGTGGCATAAGAGGAGACACCGCGCCTCGTTTTTTAAAATTTAAATCTTTTACAACTTTTGTTTTTAACAACATATAACATAGAACACCACTACCGCGCTGCTCCTGGGCAACACCACCCTGCATTTATTCATGTCATCAGTTTATCACAGCAGTAGCTGCGTGGGAGTGGGCGGGGTGCACGTGCACCTCCTCCACTTTTACTTTCGTTTTTGTTACGTGCGCGGAGGTGACACTACGTGCGGTCAGTGGAAAGATGGAAGGGAGGAAAAGTAAGATTGGTGCAGAGAAGAGAAAAATTAAAAAGAGAAAGATTCTGGAAACAGATGCAGTTAAATGTACAAACATTGACACGTTTCATTCAAACAGCTGCAGCTTGTAAATGAGAGAGATCAAACAGGTAAGACATGATGATAAACACTGTTCAAGTTCATTATCAAGTCGATGAATTTTGTGGTGTGTGGCATTGTGACATACTGTTATATAATTTAAATAATATTATATGAGTCTGGTGAAGACCTGCTCTATATGAAAAGTGCCCTGAGATGTTAATGATTCAACCCTTTAATTAAATTGGCCTGAATTGATCATGAGTCCGGTAGGACTGGAAAGCACCTTGCATGGTAGTCTGCCGCCACCGGTTTATGAATGTGTGTAGCATTCAATATATGTGTAGCACTTTGAGATTTTCAGTAATGAAAAGTGCGTTATAAATTGAATTAATTATTATTATTATTATTATGAGTCTTTGTAAAAAGGGGAGATTTGTGTTGAGTTATGACAATTTTTAAAATGTGATTTAGTGTCAGGAGCAGAGCCAGGAGTGATGAGGGGATTGTTCCTGTCAGTATGAAGGAACAGGTGAGCTGTTGTAACTGTGTGTGAACAAACAAGCAATAGTTCCAATATAAACACTTTCTAAATGACAGTAGTGACTCATTATATTTTTATCATTAAAAGTAAGATAATAAATACATAAAGCCCGCAGTGAAAGGGACAGTAATATGAAATAAACCTGCACTGCATACCATTGAAAATATATTAATTGGTTAAGTCAAAATGTGTTTTCCATATCAAATGTACTAAAACTTTACAGATTATTGTCCTGATGCAGACTCAATAAATGTAGTCCTCTGGACAGATTCTTCTTTGTATAAAAAAGACTTCTTCAGTCTGAGGAGCTGTGACAAACTTAGTCATCTTTCCTCCTTGATAGAGAGGAACGATGGTTTGAGAGAGGAGTAAAGGAGGCCATCTTTGTGAAAAGAAACACGAAAAGAAACCGTCCATCATTAAACAGAGGTTCAAATGTCCCCTCTTACAATGCTGTTATTGCTAGTATCTTACTGTTCATATAAAATATTTGATAATGTTCTTATAGAAACAATTCTTGAATAATGTTCATGCAGTGTTAATGCTACATGTTTGTCTCAGGCTACTTCTTGTTCTGCCATTAACTCTAAAATACTTATTGAATAGTTTATATATGTAGGTAAAACTAGATGTTGAACAACCCATTAAAATACACCAGAATGCAGGAAATGGCATCTATTTTATTCAAAATTTTCTGGGAGAGGACCCCAACTTGAAACCTAGCCGGGGGGGTGGGGGGGGGTTGCTCGCACAGGGCGCCAAATAGGCTAGGACCGCCACTGGCTGCAGGCACAAACACAATCCCTGAAGAGAGCTGGAAACATCACATTGCAGCTCCTGGGCAAAAATAAAACCACTCAGGTGATGTTGTCTGTCATCATACAAGAAAACAAAGTGCTAAAGGTCCAGCTTCAGGAGTCAAAAGACTGAAAAGATAAAAGAAAAGAACATCCCTCTTTCCAGGATCACCTCTTTGCGTTTGGGGAGGACTAATCAAAGTTCAACAAGAACTGAGAAATAAATATACATTTGTTGTCTCCTCAGTAGAATATCTGCTTCCACGAGTGATAAGAAAAGAAGACAAGAGCTCATGCTGTTAAACTGAAAGACTCCGGGGTATGAAGTGCTTGAAGGGGAGATGACAGCGTCTGTGATCCAAGCCCAGACAGACACATGATTACTCTAACAGCAAGTTCAGAAACAAGACTGAAGAGGGACACAGCATTGACAAAATAAAATAAAATCAGCCAAGTGATGAAACACAGTGAAACATGAAGGACACCTCATTGAAAAACTTTGAGTTTATTAAGAGTGCTGAGATGAAAGAGAACATCCAACTCTCCCCACAGAGAAGCCTTGCTTCATGTGTGCAGCCTAAATCAGACTGAAAAACAATTCCAAGTGTCTCTGCTAGTTCATTTCTAACATTTTGACTTATCTAGAAACTTACAATGAAGACGAAGAAGCAGAAAAACTGAAAGTTATGCACCATAACTCATGTTCCCTGAAGGAAGGGAACGAGGTGCAACATACTTGCTATGGGAATTGCGCCCCCGTGCGATTACCTGAAGGAATATACTCACGCCTTTACGGCTAGGGGCGTCACCGCCGCGCCAGAGGCCCCGCCCTCTGGGTACTTAAGCGGCCTGCGCCCATCCATCTTTCTCCAAAATTGCACTTCACCGAGCTTTCAGCATTGAAAGGGCCAGATATGTTGCACCTCGTTCCCTTCCTTCAGGGAACATGAGTTATGGTGCATAACTTTCAGTTCCCTTTCAGTTGGTCTCTCGGTGCAACATACTTGCTATGGGAACGTAATCCATTCACGCCCTTGAAATGCTCAGCAAAGTACAAGTGAGAACATCCGTCCTAAAGGACAGGCATCCCTCAGCTACCGTCTGCAGGGAATGCAGAAGGCACATGCTAAGAGGAAAAAATGCCAAATGCAAGAAACACCAACATGATGTTTCCACTAGGCATATATATGTATACACCAACTAGAGACAGCTTAAGCGTGCTCCATCAGTGTGAAAACTTATCATCCCCCTTTTCTCAATGGAACATCCTGAGAAAACAGGAGGAAAAAATGGACCCACCATGTCACAAGAAATTGGGTGACCGATGTAGAGGTAGAAACCCAAGCCAAGCACAGGGTAACCTCTCAAGTCCTTGTTACTTTGTTCTTTGTTTTGGGACAAAGCAACCAAAGCCTTAGGCTCTCAGCCAGATCCCTTCAGAGGCCAGGCTGAAAGTTGCCACAACTCTGGACGTGGGTGTAGAAGCTGCCCATGCGCCTGAGTCAGTAGGTCCCTGTGAGAAGGCAATTGCCATGGTATCCCAGATAGCATTGAAGTCAGCTCTGGGAACCACATCTTCTGTGGCCACCTTGGAGCTATGAGGATCAAGGAGAGAGCTCCCTGACGTACCCGTTCCAATGTCACCCCGATCAGAGGGACAGGTGGAAAGGCATAGTAGAGCACCTCTGCAGGCCAATCATGTGCCAGAGCATCCATACCCAATGGAGCGTCTACTTCCCTCAAGGAAAAGTAGAGGTCACAGTGTGAGCTAGCCCTGCAGGCAAACAGGTCCACAGAGGCTTTCCCAAATCGTGACCAGACCTGCTCCACAATTCGTGGATTCAGGCTCCATTCCGACGCCAAAAGGGGTCCTCTTGAAAGGGCGTCCGCCCCATAATTTAGTTCACCGGGGACATGAGTCGCCCTAAGTGACAAGATTCTTGGAGCACACCATGTGAGCATCCTCTGTGCCAATCCTAGGAGGGCCCGAGACCTTGTCCCTCCCTCTCTGTTGATGAAGGACACTGTGGTCCTGTTATCTGATTTCACCAGGATGTGTTGTCCAGCAATCAGACCTTTATTGAAGAAATATTTTAGAGACAGGAATACAGCCAACAACTCCAGAAAGTTGATATGCAATCTTGCTTCCTGTTCATTCCAAAGGCCACGGGCGTTGTGATTTCTACAGATCGCCCCCCATCCAGTTTTTGAGGCGTCCGTCATACTGACCACACGAGATGACACCCTTCCCAATGAGACCCCTTCCGTGAAAACGGACAAGTCTCTCCAGGATTCTAGGGCCTCCAGGCACTCTGGGTCTATCCTAACCTTCTCTGCCTGATTAGGCAAGTCGGGTTGTATTCGTTGGTTTAGCCATACTTGTATGGGCCGCATTTTCAGTAATGCATGTGGCACACAGGGAATGGCTGCCGCCAAGAGGCCTAAGAGTCGTTGGCAGGTTTTCACAGAGACCCGTTGGTCCAGTTTAAATTTTTCCAGGCAACGGCGAATGGAGGAAACTCGTTCCTTCGAGAGCCGTGCTCTGTACTGAACGGTGTCGATCTGTACTTCCAAAAATACGGTAAACCATGATGGAGTCAAATCGCTTTTTTATAGGTTTGTGACAAACCCAAGAGACTCCAGGTGAAGAATCACCCTATAGGAGTGTGACTGAGCCTGCTTTCTACCTTCAGCTAGAATCAGCAGGTCATCCAGGTAATTCATGACCCTGAGTCCTTGATTCCTAAGAGGGGTCAGGGCTGCATCCAGACATTTGGTAAATGTGCGCGGAACAGTCTTTAAACCAAAAAGTAAAGCTTTGAATTCATAAGCGTTACCTTCTAAGGCAAAGCGGAGGAACTTCCCGTGTTTTCTCCATACACCTATATGGAAATAGGCATCTTTTAAATCCACTGTACACGCGTAGTCTCCAGGTCTCACAGACTGGAGGACTTGCCGTAGTGTAAGCATCTTGAACTTAAATGTTTTAATCCTCTTGTTGAGAGTCCTGAGATCCAGAATTGGTCTCAGGGAATGATCCTTTTTAGGCACTAGGAAGTATTTGCTATAGTGGCCAGAGCGTAGCTTGCGTCCTGAGACCAGGCTAATCACTCCCTTTTGCAGCATTGTTGAGACTTCCTCCCTCAGTACGTGTGCACGTTTAGGGTTAATTTTAGATTGCAGTACCCCTGTGAAGCGGGACAGTCTCTTTGAGAACTGCAACTTGAGCCCATGACGTATCGTTGTCATGACCCACTCATTTGGTAAACACGCCTTCTAGGCCTGCGCATGCGCGCTGAGCCTGGAGGGCATGTTGAATTGCTGCTCGTCGTGTTTTAGCGCCAGAGGGGTGACCTTTGACCCCTCTTGCACTCCTCCGAGCAGGCTGGTCGGCCCAACAAAAGATATCGCGAGATCTGACTGTCCTTGGCAGAACTCGTGTATATTGTTGTGGTTCATAGTTTGACCATATGGTTTGTTTATAAAAATGGGACTCGAGTCAAGAACCAGGGCAGTCTGTGCTTTGGTGCTTTTATTTTTGTACATGTCTGAAACAGTGTTTGTTTTGTTTACACATGCAAAGTTCGAGTCATGTTTGGTGCGCGCACACCTGCCAGTCACTCCTCGTAGTCTTTTAGAAGGGGAGACTGGACTCAAGAGGTCAGGTTCCCGTAGCACATGGGCGGGCAAACCTGTAAAATTGTCAGATCATCCTGTTACATCAGGTTCAAGTCTGTTTTCCACATTGGGTCACTGAAGAGGTCCTTGGGCGGTACTGGAAGGCTTCGCCGCCACCAGCGGGTCTCTTCCATGGTGGGCCACGTGTGTCTTCCTTTGGAGGTGCAAAGCTTTTTCTTGGCAACCCCTCGCGGAGGGCTTCTGCATGTGTGCGTCTTTGTTTCAGCCTGGCCTGGACGCGTTCCAATGCTCCCCCGAAGAGTCTCGTCGGCTCGATGGGGTGCTGGAGGAAAGTGGATCTCTGGTTTTCTGGGAGGTCCGACAGAGTTAGCCAAAGATGGCGCTGGGCGACAACTATTACCGCCATTGCCTTGCCTTGGGAAATGGCTATTGTCCCCATCATGCGGAGCATGAGGTCCGAGGCACGGCGAACCTCCTCCATGGCTTCCGTCGCGTCCTGCTCTTCTTTTGTTACCTGGATATGTTGGAGTTTTTCCGTCAGGTATGCTTGCACCATGGTTGATGCATTCATTACGCGAGCTGCGAGGCCCTGAGCCTTGTAGCACTTCTCGAGTTTTTTCTCCGAAATGCGACAGGCCTTGCTGGGTAGCATAGGTTTCGTCCCCGTGACTGTGGGAGCCAAGTGAGCCGCCAGAGTCTCCTCTATCGGGGGTGCGTTGGCGAGGCCTGCTGTCTCCATTCCCGCGACGTTAAGGAATCGGGATAATGGCAACATGATGGAAGCTCCGGGTTCCGCCCAGGAGCGTTTGAGCTCCATGAGGAAGTCAGGGAAAATTGGTAATTTCTGCGACGTTATCGATTGTTTCGCGTAGAAGTAGCTCCCCGCTAGCCTCGTAGCCTGTTGGCGAGGCGTGGGGTCTGGCCACGTGACCTGCAGGGCATCTGCCGCCCTGTGGCATAGGTCGAACAGGGCAGGTACCGACAGGTCCGGTTCCGGTAAGATTTGCGCCAGGTTCTGGGAGGAATCAACAGTTTCCCCTTTGTGACCATATTCGGCGTCTTGGTCGGACACTTCAGGCGTCGAGTCCTCGGCGGCAACTGAGGAGTCCGACATGTTGTCCTCTCCGACTCGGCCGTTGCATTCCAGGTCCACGTTGTCAGGCTCCGGTTCAGGAGGGAGCACTTTAGTGTGACGTGCGACCTTCAGCGCCACGTTCCTAGCCATGGATTTGGCCAATGCGTCAGCCCGTCGTTTCCTCACTATTGCCGACATTCGACGGCAGTGAGAGCAGGAGTCGGGGAATTCCAGCGCTTTCCTCACGTGCAGAATCCCTAGGCAGACAGGACAGGCCTCGTTGGTGTCCCTCGCCGAGAGGGAGTAACCGCATCCGCTGGGGCATGGGCGTGACCGAGGACTCGTCGTCTTGCTTTTCCTTCTTCTTGTCCTCCGTTTTCCTTTCTCGGGAGCCATGTTCGGCGAGAAGTGTCGAAGTTGTTCCTAGTTTTCTTTTGTTTGAAGCCGTCTTTTCCGTCGTCTTGCTTTCGCTGGTTAGCCTGCTAATGGCTAGCAGGAGGTTGTGACGCAGTTAGCGCCGTCTATCGAAAAGCTGCGGAAAGAAGAAAACTTCGAAGGTGAGTAGAAAAAAGCTGGACCAGCTTTCGCCAGCCCAGCAATACGCAGGAAAATTTCTCTGTACACTCAGTGTAGGGAGCAAGCTCAACCTCAGTCGAGCAATGCGACAACAGAGAAGTCCCACGAAGTTCAGGTGTTAAGCGAGGTGAAGGGCAAAAAGAGAAAGATGGAGGGGCGCAGGCCACTTAAGTACCCAGAGGGTAGGGCCTCTGGCGCGGCGGTGACGCCCCTAGCCGTAAAGGCGTGAGTATATTCCTTCAGGTAATCGCGCGGGGGCGCAATTCCCATAGCAAGTATGTTGCACCGAGAGACCAACTGAAAGGGAACCTCTGGAGTTGCAAGTTGGAATCATGGGAAAAATAAAGTGCATCTTTTAATTCTAGGGCTTTAAATATTAGGGTGTATTAAAAATAATCTAGTCTTCACCGCATTTTAAAACGATTCAAATCGGACCGCACGTGTACAGTTGCACAAAACAGATTTCACCACATCATTATTTAATGAACAAAAACAAAGACACAATGAAAAGTGTGTGTGTGAACAGAACAAACAAAACAAAGTCACTGTGTGATGGTTTTGCATGTAGAACCACCGTTAGAAGCAATAACTTGAAGTAGTCAGTGTTTCTTGACTTTATCAGACTCACATCATTGTAGATGAACTTTGGCTCTTCTTCAGATTCAGATTCAGATTCTGTTTATTATCGCCATTGTCAATGAACAGGATTCACAGACTAGGAATTTGCTTCGGCATAACGGTGCATAAAATATAGAAACATAAAACATAAAAAACATAAACCATAAAACATCAATACAATCAATACAATATTCAGTGAACAAAACCTACTAAGAAACAGTGCAATTAGAGTGGTGCAATCAAAATACAGTGATACAGTGATACAGTGATTCCCAATCAAAATACAAAATACAGCGACCAAGGCAAGTTATGAGGTAACATGGTTATGAGTGTTCAAAAGTCTGACAGCAGAGGGGAAGAAACTGTTTTTATGGCGGGAGGTTCTGGTCCCAATTGACCGAAGCCTCCTGCCTGAGGGGAGTGGTTCGAACAGACCGTATGCAGGGTGAGAAGGGTCAGCTGTGATCCGACCTGCTCGCCTCACAGTCCTGGAGACGTACAGGTCATGGAGAGATGGGAGACTACAGCCGATTACCTTCTCAGCAGAGCGCACAATGCGCTGCAGTCTGTGTCTGTCCCTGACAGTGGCCCCGGCGTACCACACTGTGATGGACGCGCTGAGGATGGACTCGATGATGGCCGTGTAGAACTGCACCATCAGCTTGGCCGGCAGCTTGGCCTTCCTCAGCTGTCGCAGGAAGTACATCCTCTGCTGAGCCTTTTTGATGAGGGAGCTGATGGTTGGCTCCCACTTGAGGTCCTGGGTGATGGTGGTGCCGAGGAACCGGTAGCAGTCCCCAATGATGATGGGGGTGTTGTTAAAGGTGATGGGGGGCAGAGGGGCTCTGTCTTTCCTGAAGTCCACAATCATCTCCACTGTCTTCTGGGCATTGAGCTCCAGGTTGTTGTTGCTGCACCAGGTCACCAGCCGGCCCATCTCTCTCATGTACGCAGACTCATCATCACTTTTTCATCATCATCACATCATTCTTGTTTACAACATTGCTTCAGTTTATTGAGGTTTGATGGCATCTAATAATGCCCAGCACTCTTAAAATAATGTTTCAGTTTTCCTGTCAAGTTGTGGTCTAGACTTTGACTGGACAACACATCGATTATTTTGTTTTCCTGCCACTCTGTAGTAGACTTGCTGCTGTGTTTAGGATCATTGTTCTGTTGCATTATGGTCCAGTTTGGTCCAAGATTCAGCTGTCAAACAGATGGCCTCACATCTGACTCTAGAATCCTTTGGTCTACATAGGAGTTCATGTTTGGCTTGATGCACAGTGCCCAGGTCTTATGGCTGCAAAACTGGTTCAGATGAAATTATTTAACCTTTGTGTAATGTTCTTATTCTTAGTAAGAATAAAACATCGGGAAGAAGCCTCGTGCGTTAGCTTGATAACTTCTTTATTCAACTGACTTCTTCTACGTTCTGTACAGTATCTACATGCAGTAGCCTACAGCTCCCCTAGCGGTAGCTACAGTAATAACAGCTATCAGTACATCCCCTTTTCTGACAGGTTTTGAATAACTATTCAAACTCTTACAACACTGTCAAACTCTGATAGTATAGTATTAACACTCCTGACATAGAACATGTTATTTCTAATTCTACAATGTTGTTTATAATCAAGAATGTTATTTTATTATAATTTTTTTTTTTTTATCTTTAACCAGTATGACCAAATAACTACTGCACAAATTCTATTCTACATTTCAACAAGCAAACAACATCTTTAACAAATGATTTTTTTTTTCTTTTACACAATAGTTCACAATTGTTCTATGAGCCTCTCTGGAGGTTTCCTAGGTCGGGAATGTAGTATCAGGCTGTTGGTAGGAACCTTTGTGTTGTGTTGTGTTGTGTTGCGGGTCGGACCGTAATAAAGGTTACCTGTTAAGACGAAGTCGTGTCACGCATGCTTGTGTAGCCTCAAGGGTTTATTAAATATATACATATCGGAGAACAGAACATGGTGTCAGAAGTATAAAAGTATAAAATACTAAGTGAAGAGAGAGAATAATTAAAAACGACGTCATCATGAACCAGTTTCAAGTCGCCCCGCCAGAAAAGTTCACGTTCAGAGCTGAAGACTGGACGAAGTGGATAAAGCGTTTCGAGAGGTTTCGTATCGCGTCTGGTTTGGAGACACAAGCGGATGAAAACCAAGTAAACACGCTTATCTACACCATGGGGGACGAGGCAGAAGATATACTGGTTTCCCTGCATCTAACTCCAGAAGAAGCGAGTGAGTACGAGACTGTTAAAGGACGGCTGGACGCTCACTTCGTAGCCCGCAGGAATGTTATATTTGAACGGGCGAAATTCAATCAGCGCCAACAGGAGACGGGTGAGTCCATCGACGGCTTTCACACCGCGCTGCACTGTTTGGCTGAATACTGTGGATACGGGACTTTGCATGATGAGATGGTGCGTGACAGATTCGTCGTGGGTTTGAGAGATAAAAGACTATCAGAACAGCTACAAATGGACGCTGAACTGACGCTCGAGAAGGCGTTAAACAGAGCCCGTCAGAGCGAGCTAGTAAAAAAGCAACAGGAAATGCTTCATGCTAACTTCAAGCCGGACATTGTGGGGGCGCAGTTGGACCGCGTTCACGCGAGCGGGAGCGCGCGCTACAGACAACCGAAGGCCGCGTTCAAACCTTTTGTCACAAAAACAACACAGGATAAAAAGGTCCAGTGCAGAAGATGTGGTGACATGAAAGGACACAGTATGCAGCAATGCCCTGCTAGAGAAGCAGCCTGCAATTATTGTGGAAAGAAGGGACATTTTGCAAAAGTCTGCAGAAATAAAAAAATATGTGAAGTAAATGCTGGATTTGAAACAGAAAGCACAAATATAGACAAGGATGTTGCTTTCCTGGGATCACTTTCTACAGAAGCTAATGAAAATCCATGGATGACAGACATACTGGTGGACAAACATAAGACTGTATTTAAAATAGATACAGGAGCTGATGTCACAGCTGTCCCAGAGACATGGTATTCTCAGCATCAATTAGGCAAATTAGATAAACCAAAGAAAATCCTACAGGGACCGGGAGGCACCGATTTGAAGGTGAAAGGCATGTTTACAGCAACTCTCAGTAACAACAGTGGTAGTACCAAGGAGGACATTTATGTTGTGAAGGACTTGTGTACATCACTGCTGAGTGGACGTGCTGCAATGGCATTAAAACTGGTTGCCAGAATAAACCAAATTAGTTTGGACTCCATTGAAGCTGTGAGGCAGGAGTTTCCAAAACTTTTCACAGGACTAGGACTGATGGAGGGTGAATATAACATTGTTCTGTCACCAGATGCGCAGCCTTTCTCCCTCTCAACGCCGAGGCGGATATCCCTGCCACTGCTGCCTAAAGTTAAAGAAGAGCTCAACCGTATGCAACGGGAAGGAGTCATCACCAAAGTGGAGGAGCCAACAGACTGGTGTGCGCCTATGGTGGTTGTCCCCAAGAGCTCGGGCAAGGTGAGAATATGCATTGATCTCACAGAACTGAATAAATATGTCATGAGAGAAAAACATCCTCTCCCAGCAGTAGAGCACACGCTCGGACAGCTGGCAGGAGCAAAAGTGTTTTCCAAATTGGATGCCAATGCTGGATTCTGGCAGATTCCACTATCGAGGAAGTCTTCACTGCTCACCACCTTCATCACACCTTTTGGCCGGTATTGCTACAATCGGCTCTGCTTTGGGATTTCATCAGCACCCGAGCACTTCCAGAAACGCATGTCACGGATTCTGGAGGGCCTGGATGGAGTCCTTTGTCAGATGGATGATGTCCTCATCTGGGGGACGACACAGCAGGAGCACGATGAAAGACTGAGGAAGGCACTGTTTCGACTCCAGGAGGCGAATGTAACACTAAATGACAAATGTGAGTTTTCTAAACGCAGAATAAAGTTCTTGGGACAAGTCATCGATGCATCAGGGGTCAGTCCAGACCCGGATAAAGTCAGCGCTATCAGAGCCATGGAGGAGCCCAGAAACATAAGTGAGGTGAGACGCTTTCTGGGTATGGTGAACCATCTTGGGAAGTTCCTTCCCCACCTAGCAGAAAAAACCAGACCCTTGAGAGATCTTCTGAAGACGTCAAACATGTGGTCGTGGGGTTCACCGCAGCAACAAGCTTTCGACGCTATTAAAACTGATCTGACAACACCACTAGGACTAGCATTGTACGACCCAAATGCAGAGACACGTGTGTCAGCGGATGCATCATCGTATGGACTCGTTGCAGTTTTACTTCAGAAACACACTGATACAGAGTGGAAGCCAGTGGCATATGCATCACGGTCTCTCAGCGACACGGAGCAGAGGTATGCTCAGATTGAGAAAGAGGCTCTCGCTTCAACGTGGGCCTGTGAGAGGTTCGCAGAGTTTCTGATCGGGAAGAGTTTCCACATCAAAACTGACCATAAACCATTAGTCCCGTTGCTGGGGTCGAAGAGTCTAAACGATCTTCCTCCTCGCATACAGCGACTACGAATGCGACTAATGAGATATTCTTACAGTATTTCCCATGCTCCAGCGAGTCAGGAGGTCTGCAAGAAGAGGAGGTCAACCTGTATGTTGACTCAGTCGTTGCATCTTTACCTGCCACGGAACCACGACTGAGAGAAATCCAAAAACATCAGGATGACGACAGCATACTCAAACAGCTGAAAAAGTTCGGTGTAGAAGGATGGCCAGATAAATACTCTACTGAGAAAAGTGTTCAGCCTTATCTGCCATTCTCAGGTGAACTTACTGTTCAAAATGGTCTGCTTCTTTATGGTAGCAGAATAGTGATTCCAGCTTCTCTCAGAAAGGACATTCTTTTGAAACTACATGAGGGTCACTTGGGAATAACTAAATGCAGAGAAAGGGCCAAACATTCAGTGTGGTGGCCGGGTCTCAGCAGCGAGCTGATTAAGCTGTTGGAGACCTGCGACACATGCTGTCGGGAGAGAACAAAACACAAAGAGCCACTACTGCCCACTGAATTCCCACAAAGACCATGGGCCATGGTGGGAGCTGATCTTTTCCAGTTTAAGGAAAAACAATATTTGATTGTTGTGGATTATTTCTCCAGATTTTTTGAAGTTGCAAAACTTACCTCCACAACATCTGAAGGAGTGATCGAACACTGTAAGTCCATCTTTGCACGGCATGGCATACCAGAATGTCTCCGATCTGATAACGGGCCACAGTTTGCTTCAGATTCCTTCAGAAGATTTGCACAAGAATGGGGTTTCAGCCATGAAACCTCCAGCCCAAATTTTCCTCAGAGCAACGGCGAGGCTGAGAGAGCTGTCAGAACCATCAAGACTCTCCTTAAAAAGTCGAAGGATCCGTATCTCGCTCTCATGGCCTACCGTTCCGCTCCATTGGCAAATGGATTCAGTCCGACTGAGCTTCTCATGGGAAGGAGGATAAGGACAACTGTTCCTGTTACTCAGTCGCAACTAACACCAAAGAATGTTGATATGGAAAAACTGAGGACTGCAGAGGACAATTATAGACAGAAACAAAGACAAAACTACAACCGGAGGCACCGGGCTCACAACATGTCAACTCTACATCCAGGTGAGGAGGTGTGGGTGACAGATCTGCAAACAAGAGGAAGAGTAGTGTCTGGAGCAGGTCCACCTCGATCCTACATTGTCGAGACACCCAGAGGCTTGCTGAGAAGGAATAACTACCACCTTTCACACACTCCTAGAGCAACTGAAACTTCTGCTGTTCCACATGAGACAGTACATGAAGAAAACATTGACAATTACACACACACACCTGATCCAGATGAAGACCAGCAGGAGGCTAGCCATCAGACTCCACCACCTGAGAGTCGAGTTTCACTGAGAAATAGGAGACCTCCAGCTTATCTGGATGATTATATTTGTTCATAGGAACTGAGTGAGTTTCCTGCATGGGGCAGAATAATCCCCACACTCAGTTAGAGGATTTGGGTAGTCCACCCCTCCCTCTTAGTTAAAGTTAAATGTTACAGAGATTACTGTTCTGAGATTTATATACATCTGGGTTCTTAGGCTGAACTGTGATCCTATTCAGAAAGGGGGATGTAGTATCAGGCTGTTGGTAGGAACCTTTGTGTTGTGTTGTGTTGCGGGTCGGACCGTAATAAAGGTTACCTGTTAAGACGAAGTCGTGTCACGCATGCTTGTGTAGCCTCAAGGTTTTATTAAATATATACATATCGGAGAACAGAACAGGGAAGACCTTCTCAGTGTCTCTGTTGTAGGTGAAGGTGAAAGAGGTTCACTCTGGTGTTCATCTGATGTAACACTCTGTTGTTCAGATTCGTCCTCTTCGACCTGATGGTTAGCATCTTGAACCTTTAACAGACTCCTCCGGTTTCTTCTGAACACTTGTCCATTTTCTGTCTCAACAGTAAACTTTTTCTTTCTTTCTCTGTGACGTTTGTCTTCAACCACTTTTTTCTTCTTGCTTTTCATCTCGGCTGCTTTCTTCTTCGCCTCTTTCTTTTTCTTCTTCTTCCTTTTCAAGTTTGCCTCCTCAATTTCAACCTGCGGTGTTTCTAACGTCACTCCGTTTTCCTTGACTTTAGCTTTCTTTTTGTTTTTCGTTTCCGTAACATCTGTAGTTACAGCGTTTCCCTTCTTCTTTTCTTCAACACATCCCTCAGTCTGCTTCTTCTTTTTGCTCACACTCTTGTCTTCCTCATCCATGTCACTGATGTCAAATTTCCTCGTTTTCATCTTCTCGTCCTGCTCATCACTTTGATCCCAACATGTCTCTTGTTTCGCCACCATGTTCACCTTTTTACTTTTTTATTTTTCCACTTCTGTGGTGCAGTTTTGACTTTCAGGTTGAGACTTCTTCTTCTTTACAAGACTTCCTTCATTGGTCTCCTCCTCCATCTTTGTTTCCTGTACAATTTTCTGCAACATTACATCTGATGCAGGGAGTGTGGCAGCCACCATGTTTACATGTGTTTCTGCATCCTCAGATACAGAGATGCCCAGCTTGTGACTGCTTGGTGCTGGTCTTTTGTCTTCTGCGACCACATTTACAGCTTTAGCAGTGTCTGCTTTTGAAGACTGGGAGCTGGCATCTTCCTCTTGTGACACCATTTTGATGTAAAATGTTTCACTTAATGCATAGTCCGCGGTGTCTTCCTGCACTGTGTGGATTTCTTGTCCTCTTTTCTTGGAGAAACACATTTTAGCATAATGGTTTAGTCCTTTGCATGTTGCACATTTTTTACCAAAGGCAGGACATTGTCTTTGTCTGTGTTTTTCACCACATCTTTTGCAACTGTAAATTTCCTCATTATTGTCTTTGCTTTTGCTGTCATAATTTTTAAATTTGTTCCAAGATGTTCTTTTCATCACTGCATCGACAGTCTCATCTTCTTGATGTGCTGTTCTTTGTGCAGGCTCTTGAAAACAGATGACATGCCTTCGTGCTAACTCGCTGGCTTGACATATTTTTATAGCATTGTCCAAAGTTAGCTCCATTTCTCTTAATAATTTATCTCTCAGTTTCTTGTCATTGGTGCCAAACACTATCTGATCTTTTATCAGTGAGTCTCTGAGGTCACCAAAATTACAGGACTGAGCTTTCAGCTTGAGGTCTGTGAGGAAGTTATCAAATGACTCACCCGCTTGCTGTAGGCGTGAGCGAAAGACGTACCTCTCATAAGTTTCGTTTTTCTTTGACAGACAATGCTCGTCAAATTTCTTCACAACCTCTTCAAACTTATCTTTGTCCTCGGGTTGAGCAAACACAAACGTGTTGAAGACTTCTATCGCTTCTGTTCCGGCGACGGTGAGCAACATGGCTATTTTCCTTTCATCTGCCCGCCTCTCCACTCCGACAGCAGCGAGGTACAGCATGAACTGCTGTTTAAAAGATCTCCAACCTGCATCCACGTTTCCAGTCAGTTTCAACGGACCTGGCGGTTTCAATGCATCCATCATTGTGTTGCTTCTTGTTCGACGACTCCTGGTACCATGTAATGTTCTTATTCTTAGTAAGAATAAAACATTGGGAAGAAGCCTCGTGCATTAGCTTGATAACTTCTTTATTCAACTGCTTCTTCTACGTTCTGTACAGTATCTACATGCAGTAGCCTACAGCTCCCCTAGCGGTAGCTACAGTAATAACAGCTATCAGTACACTTTGTACTGTAGTTGTTATCTACCTGGATGATTGAGCCTACAAACCTTTTTTTCTGAACCATTTTGGCCTTAAGACCTTCAGGCTGTTTCCATGAGTAGCAAGTCGGCCATCTGGCCTAAAACATTTGATTGTTATACATGATAATTGATTACCCTGATGCATGCTCAATAATCCAGGTAGAAAAATCTAAAAAAGCTATATCTGGTCCTCTGGACGTTCAAAAAACAAAACAAAAAAGTAGAAATGTTTCGTCTTTCGTCCGAAAGACTTCCTCAGTCTGAGATGCTGTATTCAGCTCAATCTTATAAATAGCACCCTCTCACAGTGGATCAACCAGACAAAAGACGAAACGTTTCTACTTTTTTGTTTTGTTTTTTGAATGTCCAGAGGACCAGATTTAGCTTTTTAAGATGATGATTGATTGTTTTGGACAGATGGGTCCTTTTGCATGTGTTAAAAGCCTGCTTATGAAATTCCAACAGGAGGTTGGCTTGAAACACAGCAATGAAGGCTACTTATGGGACAGATCTGGTTTGCGGGCCACAGACTGAAGTCCTCTGGATGGAAGATGAAACATTTCTCCCTTAAAGATACTGGTCTGGATGAAATGATTTAACCTTTTTTGTTGAAGCTCAAATCACCACTACCCACTACAGTGATTGACAGTATGAGCTGTTTCTGTTGATGTGTGGGGTTTTCTCCAAACAGCCATGTGCATTATGGTTTTGGTTTGATCTGTCCAGAGAAACTTGTTCTAGGCATCTTGTTGCCCATTTATATGCAGCTTTCTAAATTCCTAATTGTGCTCCCAACATCTTTTTTAAAAGAAGAAACAACCAGCTGCTGAATGAACGGGTGAGAAAGATCGGTTATAGCATTGAAGCTTTAGAGGCCAAAGAAGAGCACATCTGACAGAAACTAACAAAACGCCTAGATCAGACCACATTTCAGCAGGTGATGGATTTCATAGAAACAGCACGTTATCAGGTACGTGCAGGGGGGGGGAGGGCACGCTAGGGGGGCTTGAGCACCTGCCCCTTTTGCTCCTTGCCCTAAAGTGCCCTTTTGGTCATTTTTTTATTTTTTATTTCCTAAGCCTCCTCTGACACATAATAACATGTACTAAAATTATTATTACTATTGTTGTTTTTTTTTGTACAGTATTTTGCAAGAAAAACAACACAATAAGCTCTCTGGTCACCTTGTTACCTTTGACCTTTTGCCCGTGACGCATAATGCAATTGCTTCTCGCATAGTGAGATAAGGCGGTTAACTACGGAGCTCAACTTAGCGAACCTTCCAGATTACCGAACAGTTTTTGGTGAATTAAAAAAAAAAAGTTTTTGGTGAAACTTGTCAGATAACGGAAAACGTTGAACGTTGCATCGTTTCTGCTTCAGCACGAAGTAGCGGTTTAAGCAGAGAGATAATGAAATATAAGAGACACTGACAGGCCTTTGCGTCTGCCTTTCTCTGAAGAACTACTGAGCGGGAGGAGACAGCCTGGTGAGGAAAAACTGGAGGTTATGAACATAAACAATGTTCCCTGAGGGAGGGAAACGAGGTACAACACATAGAGTATGGGGATTGCGCCCTTGCAAGAGCACCTGTGAAGTTTCTTTCAACATGCCTGTCAAGGCCAATGAGACTGCTGCATGTACAGGAGGCCCCGTCCTCCTGCTATAAATATGCAGCGTGGTCTCATTTCACTAATCTGCATGCACTTTACTGAGCTTCTAGAGCATTGAGGGGCTTGTGTTGTACCTCGTTTCCCTCCCTCAGGGAACATTAGTTATGTTCATAACCTCCAGTTCCCTTTCTGTCGGTACACTTGGGTACAACACAGAGTATGGGGATCTACAATCACGCCCCGGAAATGCATAATGCAGAAAGCTTTGGCCTTAAATTACTGACAAGCAGGAGGGTGCTCATTGCTCCTGTGCTGAAAGAACAGCCTGGGTGACGTCACGAGTTGTTACGTCTAGGCTGTAGAATCTTAAGAAATTGTTAGGAAATGCCCAGTTAGCAACGGAACAAATGTCGGCCACTGGGACTCATTTAAACAGTGCCCATGAGGTGGCCAAACCTCTGGTTGAATGTGCATGCGCGCCACTGGGTGCATGTTTACCCTTACTGGAATAAGCTCGAGAAATGACCTCTACAACCCAATGTGAGAGGCGTTATTTAGACAGAGCTTTTCCTGTCACAGGGTTCGCAAAGCAAACAAACAGCTGATCTAAGTCTGGTCCTCTGGACCTCTGACTTAGCTTTTTTATATTTTTTTCTACCTGGATTATTTAGCATGCATCAAGGTATGTCAGTATTTATTTTCCATTAACATTTTTCTTCACATGACTGTGTTAATTTTCTTGTCTGAAGTTCTTCTAATAATAATAATAATAAAAATAATAATGAATTCAATTTATACCGCACTTTTCATTAATAAAAATCTCAAAGTGCAGTTCTATCCTGCTTATGTAATTTTTTTGTGTTCTAATTGTTCCCTCAGGTTTTTCATCTCTGTTACCTGATTGCATCGCCTGTTGATCCATCCTCCTGGCCCTGTTGATCCTGGCTCGTCAGTTCCTGGCATGTCCATGTACTCTGAGGCTACATTTTCATCTTTCCCTAATCTCACTCACCTCACTTCTGTTTCTGCTCAATCTCTGAAATTACAATGGCACTGTTAGCATGAAGATTATTGTTCAATAAAAATATGATGTGTATTATTTAACACCTTTCGTACCAAAGTTTACTTTATTCATTCAAACTTTTATTTAGGCAGATTAATCCCATTGAGCCTCGAGGACTTATTTACAAGAGAGACCTGATTTTAACAAAGAATGATGACAACAGTGACAACAATAGACAGTTATAAAAGAGGCATACATATTTTTTAAATTAAAATAAGATGGCAAAAACAGCAAGATTATAAGGCAAATGTAGAAAACTAAAAACAGGAACTTTAGCAAAATATGTGTGATCACTGGTCAGTGGAAGTTCTGCTGGACTTCTCGTTTGGTTCTGGGCGATGAACACAAATGGTTGGAACCTCCTTCAGTCTCACATGGCCTGACTGCCTTTAGCCGTTTTCGCACTGCACAGCCCTCAACGGCCCGGACCGCCCCGCCTTCTAACCCAGGTTCGTCATGTTCGCATTTGCCTTTTCCGCCCGGGGTCCGCCCTCGTTTTGGAACCCGCCAAGACGTGGTTCTGATCGGGCCGAGCTCCCGGGCCCAGTTTGACGTCATGTACTGCTCATCATTTGATTCGTTGTTTGCAGCAGGGGCGGGACTCGTTCTAACAACAACCTCAGCGCGAGCTGAATTTCATTAAAATTTAACTACAGAAACCCCTAAAAAAATTGTTAGCTGAATTAGTTTTTCTGAGTTTAATTTTTGTTAATAACTGATTACAAATCAGCTTATGTTAGAACGTAAATAACACGAAGCGCGCACCCATACAGAGCATTTCCGCCTTTCAGCGCGAGCTGAATTTCATTAAAATATAACTAATATTCTCTAACTCTTGCGTAGCCAGGATTTTAAAATATAACTAATATTCTCTAACTCCTGCGCGTAGCCAGGATGTTACGTGGGGCGAATCCTTTATAGTAAAAGTGGACTCCTGAAAAGACCAATATGCCTCTGTGGCTGAGTGGTTAGAGCGTTGGCTTTCCACTCTAAATTTTATCTTGACTCGGGTTCGATTCCCACCTGGTTCAACTTATTTTACGTTTGTCTTTTATTTGTCTTTTATTACTACTGTTTTCATTCAATACTACTGTTTAGTGTTTACATTTATTACTACTGTTACATTTACACTACTTTTTATATCTACACTACTGCTGATATATGCTGGTGAAGATTCTCAGTCGTCCAGGACATGATAAAATCAAAAAGGCGTTCAATACAAGATCATCTGGACTTTATTTGTTGCAAAAGACGTTTCGACCCCTATCCAGGGGGCTTTTTCAATTCACTGAAACCAAAATGTGAGCGTGTGGAGTTATAACAGTCTAAAGAAATCACACACCATCATATGTAAATTGCAAGCTGAGGTAACACATACATGTAAATTGACAGATCACACCTACTTCCGCCTCTCGACAGAGCAAGTCGCATATCTTTTTGCTCCAACCCTCCCTAAGTTTTCCTCTTCCTGCTTGCTTTTTGTCTCGTCTGTGATTCTTCAGTGCTCACTCGAACCAATTTGCGATGGATTTAATCAATTGGGCTGTTTCATCTATAGATAAGATTTTTTCCACGAAGCGAGCCGGGCCAGGAGAAGCGGTTTGCCCCTCTGACACGCACGCGGTCGGATACATCATGGACTCGTGGGGACAGTGGCAGCCTATGTGTTTGACCGTCCTGTCTGTCGAAGACGTGGAAGATTTGTGGATCATTGGATTATTGGTGGCAGCTGCTCTGTTTTTTGGCGTGAGCGGAGCTGTCTGTTACTGGAAGATCAGGAAGACTTCGGCAGCTATCGGCGCGCTGGCCAAACTTCCTGAACAGCAAGAGACTCTGATCCGGGCTGTGAGCTCCTCAAACCAGCTGTTGTACGAGCTGAACCGCACATTGGGAGCTGTGGACCACCGTGGTTCTGCTGTGCGTTTTGGGACTCGTTTACAGCCGCCCAGCAGTAATCAGGGCACGGATGGAGGTTCGTAGCTTCGGAAACTCATTTGATTCGGCTATTTGGACCTGAACAGCACCTGGACTCTGGAAGGCTGCAATCAAAAGAACACTGTGGCCTATTGAAGATAAACAATACTATCTAGTCTAGTTTCTGCACGACCTTGGAAAACAAGAAGGCTGTGTCGGGAACTCCTCTCCTGGAGTGAAGCTGAGAGACACTGCTGACCCCCCCCCCCAGAGATCTCTGTGTGTGGCTCGGAGGCGCCGAGCTGAGACAACTGCTGAACTGTGCTATCTGAATGTTGCTCACAGACTCTTGATCTCCTTGCATGTCGTCAAATCTGCAACAATGTCTTGTCTGGATGTGCTTTTGCTGATAGAGTTTTTGGGACTTTATCATAGAGTGTCTTAAGACAATCTTTGATAGACTCTTTTTTGAATATCACAAATGATACCTATTGTGTTTCTCCTTTTTCCATATCTGTTGACCTTCATCTGGAGACGGATGAGCTCGGCCGCGCAGAAGAACATGTGGTACACATGTCATGTGTTTGGAAATGCTGCAGCTTACACACTCTCCCTCTTCTGGATGACTGTGCTTACATAATTACGTTGTATTAATTAATTGGTGCAATGTTAATCAATAAATCTCTTATCTCGCTCTCTCTCTCTCTTATCTCTTAACAGTAGGGGGTTCCCTTGAAGTATCTGGCAGAAAACACACAACTGTATGTAGATTGACAAAAAACACCTCACAAACCAACAACAGAGGTTTCTCAAACAACTTTGTTAGTCTAATTCACAGACAAGACACCTCTGCTCCCATCCGGTGTAAAACGTCTGGGAATCAACCCCAAAACTGAGTTGTAAGTCTTGGAAAGTTGAAATCTCAGACCTCCTCCTCTGTTAAGAGAAGGTTTTTCTCTCTTAACATAAACAGCTTCCTTCACACCATACCTGTCAAGTTTTGGATTTAAAAATAAGGGAAATTTTCTGCCGGGTACGCCGAGCCATCCCACTAGCCCAGGGATCTACAACCTGATCAAAAGAGCCATTTCTGCCCCTTTGTTCACTAAATTAAACGTTTCCGGAGCCACAATACCTGCTACAACTGGGATTCTCAACTGGTGGCCAATTTTCTGACCTGTAGTTTTCTGGCCATTGTAAAGCTGAAAATATCTAATGATTTGTTGATATTTTTATATTTTAGACTAAAAAAGACCAGATTATCATAAAGAAGGAAAAATAATGTGATCTTTCCCAATTAAAAAATAAAATAATGAACTATGCAGGTCTAGGTAAATTATTTTAATTGTGGAAAAATTAAATATCCTACTTCGAATAAATAAAGTTAACTTATGTTTTACTCCTTCTATTAGTTCTAGTATTCACACATTTGCAAAGGAAATGACAGGAAAAACTGCTAAAACTAGCCCTTTTTGTTGTTATAAGAACAAATAAAATTCAGTTTAAAGTTAGTTTTGATCAAAGCTTGGAAGAGCCGCTGCTGAGGGACCAAAGAGCCGCAGGTTGCAGACCCCTGCACTAGCCCAACCAAAGTCCAGAACCCCTTACAATTTAAGACAGGTTTACAAGAAATCTAAAATAACTACCTATCAGCCTCTTTCAAACCAGTTATGTGATCAACCAGTTATGTGATCACAATCTGACAGGCTTACCTTTGTGCTTGATGGATTTTTCATGCTGACGGACATCGTTCCTTCCCCCATGAGAGAGAGACACTAAAGTCGCGGTTACAAATCTTAAAAAACGCGTAATAAACTTTAGGAAAGTAAATTCGCTGTCCCATTTTTCAACATATTTACACGAAGTCTTAACTTTTTTGGCAGGGACGCGTTCTCTCTCGTTACTTCCATCTCTGTGTTTTTCCGGGTTTGTTCCTGACCGCGCCAGCCCTAACATCGCGAGAACTGCCACCGAGGCGACTGCAGGTGGCAGTTCTCGCGAGACTAGTGACAGAGGCACCGGAATGTTTTTTTTTTTTTTTAATAATATTGTAATACGGGAGATTTCCGGGAAAATAATAATTCGGGATCACGACGGGAAAGAGGGGTAAAATACGGTAGTTTCCCGGCCAAAACGGGAGACTTGACAGATATGCTTCACACCCCTCTCAAACTATCTGTGCTCTCTGTCCAAAATTTGCACATTTTGGTACGCAGTCCAGTGCAGTGAGGACTGCCCAGACCGCTACATTGGAGAAACTAAGCAACCCATCCACAAAATAATGTCCCAACACAGGAGAGCAACCTCCTCTGGACAAAACTCAGCTGTTCACCTCCACCTCACGGACAAGGGTCACTCTTTTGATGACCAAAATGTGCAACATTTGGACAGAGACCACAGGTGGTTTGAGAGGGGTGTGAAGGAAGCTGCTATAATTCATTGCTTTCTAAAATAGTAATTATAGTCCATCCTTTATTTTACATTATTTAAATTATTATAGATCCATCCATCCATCCATTTTCGTCCGCTTATCCGGGGTCGGGTCGCGGGGGTAGCAGCCTAAGTAGGGAGGCCCAGACTTCCCTCTCCCCAGCCACTTGGAGCAGCTCCTCCGGGGGAATCCCAAGGCGTTCCCAGGCCAGCCGAGAAACATAGTCCCTCCAGCGTATCCTGGGTCTTCCTCTGGGTCTCCTCCCGGTGGGACATGCCCGGAACACCTCACCAGGGAGGCGTCCAGGAGGCATCCTAACCAGATGCCCGAGCCACCTCAACTGGCTCCTCTCGATGTGGAGAAGCAGCGGCTCTACTCCGAGTCCCTCCCGGATGACTGAGCTTCTCACCCTATCTCTAAGGGAGAGTCCAGCCACCCTGCGGAGAAAACTCATTTCAGCCGCTTGTATCCGAGATCTTGTTCTTTCGGTCATAACCCAAAGCTCATGACCATAGATGAGGGTGGGAACGTAGATCGATCGGTAAATTGAGAGCTTTGCCTTTGTGACTCAGCTCTCTCTTCACCACGACAGACCGGTACAGCGCCCGCTTCACTCGCGGACGCTGCACCTATCCGCCTATCGATCTCACGCTCCAGTTTTCCCTCATTCGTGAACAAGAACCCGAGATACTTAAACTCCTCCACTTGGGGAAGGACCTCCTCCCCGACCCGGAGAAGGCATGCTACCCTTTTCCGGCTCAAGACCATGGCCTCGGATTTGGAGGAACTGATCCTCATCCCGGCCGCATCACATTCAGCCGCAAACCGCTCCAGCGAAAGCTGTAGATCACGAACTGATGAAGCCAATAGGACCACATCATCTGCAAAAAACAGAGAAGCGATTCTAAGGCCACCAAAACGGATCCTCTCAACACCTTGGCTGCGCCTAGAAATTCTGTCCATAAAAGTTATGAACAGAATCGGTGACAAAGGGCAACCTTGGCGGAGTCCAACTCTCACAGGAAACGAGCCTGACTTACTGCCAGCGATGCGGACCAAGCTCTGACACCGGTCGTACAGGGACCTAACAGCCCGTATCAAAGGGCCTGGTACCCCATACTCCCGGAGTACCCCCCACAGAACCCCCCGAGGGACGCGGTCGAATGCCTTTTCCAAGTCCACAAAGCACATGTAAACTGGTTGGGCAAACTCCCACGCACCCTCCAGGACCCTGCTGAGGGTGTAGAGCTGGTCTAGTGTTCCACGACCAGGACGAAAACCACACTGCTCCTCCTGAATCCGAGGTTCGACTATCCGACGGACCCTCCTCTCCAGAACCCCTGAATAGACCTTACCAGGGAGGCTTAAGAGTGTGATCCCCCTATAGTTGGAACACACCCTACGGTCCCCCTTTTTGAATAGGGGAACCACCACCCCAGTCTGCCAATCCAAGGGAACTGCCCCCGATGTCCACGCGATATTGCAGAGACGTGTAAGCCAACACAACCCCACAACATCCAGAGCCCTAAGGAACTCAGGACGAATCTCATCCACCCCTGGAGCCTTGCCACCGCGGAGCTTTTTAACCACCTCGGCGACCTCAGCACCAGAGATTGGAGAGCCCGACCCAAAGTCCCCAGGCTCCGCTTCCTCAGTGGAAGACGTGCCAGTAGGATTGAGGAGGTCTTCGAAGTATTCCGCCCACCGACTCACAACATCCCGAGTTGAGGTCAACAGCACGCCATCCCCACCATAAATGGTGTTGGTCGCGTACCGCTTTCCCCCCCTGAGACGCCGGATGGTGGACCAGAATCGCCTCGAAGCCGTACGGAAGTCATTCTCCATGGCCTCTCCGAACTCCTCCCACGCCCGAGTTTTTGCCTCAGCAACCACCCG
>JBBPBX010010975.1:0-13450 GCA_038048925.1 Garcialebias charrua | reverse complement strand
CAGCGAGAAGGTTGCCGGTTCAAATCCCGGTCCGGGGCCTTTCTGGGTGGAGTTTGCATGTTCTCCCCGTGCATGCGTGGGTTTCCTCCGGGTACTCCGGTTTCCTCCCACAGACCAAAAAACATGCTTGTTAGGCTGATTGGTGACTCTAAATTGACCCTAGGTGTGAGTGTGAGAGTGGATGGTTGTTTGGTGTGAGTGAGACAGGTCCCTCTTGTAAATGAGTCCCCGTGACTCAACGAGGCTAGCCTGTATAAATAAAGGTTGAATGAATGAAAAAGACAATTGAGTCATTAAAAGCTGGTGAAGATTCTCAGTCATCCAGGACATGGTAAATTCCAAACAAGTTGAAGAAAAAAAAAAGTATAAAGTATAATAAAGTCCAGTTGTTTTTGTCTTGACATTTTTTTATTTGCCATTATAGCCACGTTTACCTTACATGATACAAAAGCATGCCTACATGATACAACAGCATACCACATTGTTATTACAACTCTGCTGCCATCAAGTGGCTGAAAGTAGTACTGCTAAAAAAAATTTTTATCAGAATGAATGAAAACAGTCATATCTTAGCCAATAATCGGTTTATAAATAAATATGGGGAAAAAAATTCATTAATGTGTTGCTTTGGCCTATAGTCGCAGGGCATGCAAAAACACGGTGACTTATAGACCAAAAAATACGGTATTTATGTTTTTCCCCCCATATTTATAAACCAATTTTTGGCTGAGATCTGAAGATTTCATTCAGTTTGACATGGAAAATATTGACTGTATCACTTTAAGCTGCTCAAGTAATATGGCAAGACAAGTGTCTCATTTTTCAATTCACTCCGGAACTCCTGGAGTAAACGCCAAATCAGCTGCATTTCGCTGCGCCACCCAGGTGAAATCCAGCTGATTTGACCAATAAAGTGCATTTATTATTTATAAGTTCAACGGAGACACACAATGTCAATCAAACAAATAAATTGGTTTTAGGTGGTTATCTTGTTAAATTTTAAAGAAATGCACAGCGAGTCTTCCCTCTGCGCTCCCGCAGCCGCAAATCGGCTTTTGAAATGCAGCTGATTTGACGGTCAAAGTGCATTTATTAAGGAAAAGTTAAACTGAGACACACCCTTGCTAAAATTTTGAGCAAACAAATAATTGTTCTTAAGTGTTAATCTTGTTAAATTCTTGTGAAAGTCCTCCTGTGCACGCTCCCATGGCTGCCATTTGATTTGTGACAGCACTGGCCCACGTTTCCAGGTGCTCAGCACAATAGATGCAACTTTTATGACAAAGCGACATACAGTATTTATGTTTTTTCCCCACTTTAGACATATTTGGACTGATGCGACTTATATGGCAGAAAGTACGGTATCCGTTACATTTAAAGAACATGTGTCAGTTTTGCAACTTAAACGGAAAGTGACCCCATCAAGATGAAATTTTTTAAATATTTTTTATAAGCAGACATTTTATTTTCCATTGAGTGTGACACTTTAATTTGTGCAAGACAAACAAAAATGGTTACAATAGAACCCTTTTTCAAATTTATTTATCTTGCAATGTGTTACTACTGTACTATTAATAATGATCATCAAATGGACATTTTCTTTGACCATCATTCCGCGACAAAAAAAAGTGAGCGTTCCAGTGTGGGTCATCTTTGGGTTAAAGACGAATTGGACCAATTTCAAGTTTTCCAAACATGCAACATTTATTACTATTAATTAACCACCAATATATTGTGTGTATAGAGACAACCGTAGTGATCTCACGTGTTCCGTTTACCTTTAGGGCCGTGGCTGCTTTCTTCCATTCCGGAGCTAGACTTTGACAGTGACCGCACCTGCAAGATTACACAAATAAGAAAAAGATGCAAGAAGTGAATATCAAGCCAAACTTACGATATCTAGTGACTAAACAGTAAGACTGTACAGGTAGTCCTCGGGTTACGGGTCTTAAAGACCGTGTAAAGTGAATTTCAATATTTTCTTCAATAAACATTATAAATGTCATAATTGTAATCTTGTAAATGAGTAAAAAGTCTCAAAATTGTAGCTCAATTAATTTTGGAGTTATAGATCAAACTTTGTTTAAAGATATGTCTGTTTCAGGATTTTTTAGGCGTGGTTTAAATGTGACCGTGTTTCGTCACACGGTCTAAAGCCCCACCCCCTGCAGCTCCAGCCGTATAAATTTGTTCTTCGGTGGAGCAGTTCACTCGCGAATCGCAGTTCACTCGCGAATCGCAGATAACATCAGATAGCAATAGCATAGATATTTTGTTCATTGTTAGCTAGCTAATCAATTATGCCTCGTTCCTGCATCTTCCCTGGATGTCGCAATGATCAGGGCACCCGCTACCGACCGTCTCCCTCCAGGACTCTCTCCGGACACCGCTGCCGCCTTTCCTGCACCTGACGGCGGGATAATGTCGCGTCCAAACTTAGTAAGTTGCCGTTTGTGCTTATTTTTTATTGCTAAGCCTGTGCCCTACAAGTTCACAAACTCCTTTTTTGCTAAGAAAATGCGAAGAAAATGTGACAGGTCCATTGCATACTTAGTTATCAACGTGATTACTCTTTATTTTAATCACCAACACAGACCCCGCATGCGATGTGACCGGGTCGGACCGGGTGCAGTGAGTCCGCTCATCTTCTAAAATAGCGCTTATTATTAAACACATAACAGCGTAGTTATGAATTATAGTTGTGTCCTCAACTTTAAAAACAAAACCAGAGTTGTTAGTTACAGCCAGAACTCAGATAAAAACATAGCAGGTTTACTGCTGCACCGGTCTGCCTCTCCACACACACAGTCAGCTCAGGGGGCAGGACACCGGCGCAGTAGTGCGCTGAAACCACGCCCACGCGCTGACACGCCCCCAGCGTTTCAGACCAGGGCACAATTATTTTTTTTCATTATTTTTGAGACTTAATTTTATAAAGGTAAACAATGTTTTTAATCAGTCAGATTTATATGGGTGATTAATAACACATATTTATGCCATGTGACAAACTCAAAACACACATTTACTTTTACTTTACACGGTCTTTAAGTTACGATGTTTCGTGGTTATGACGCATCTCCCATAAAAATATATATATATATACATTTTGAAAAGCCGAGTTACGCAGTTTCCTGTTTTATGTCGTGAACGTAGCGGCGGAGGAATACTGCACTGTACTCCTGCACTGTACTCTCTAAAAAGCTAAGTCTGGTCCTCTGGACATTCAAAAAAACAAAACAAAACCGTACTGTGAACACGGTTTTACGTCGTAAACAGAATGCGGAATACGGCAGATGGACGAGCTGGACAGCGGTTTTAAGTCGTAAACGAATAGAGAATACGGAGGATGGACCGAGGTGGACGGTGTCACCAGCATCCAAGTAGGCTATTAACTGTTTTTGCACTTCATTGTGGCTCCCAAATGTATGTGTTTGATATGTAGGGTACTGTGTTAGGATAGGCTAAGTGCTTGGTAATACAGTACTGTACATGTATATGGTGCAGTATGTACGTAGATTTCAACTTACGTCGAAAATCGGTTTACGCCGCCACGTAGGAACGGATCTACGTCGCAAGTCGAGGACTACGGTACCTGTGTATTGCTGCAATCCAGTTTTATTTGGTTTATTTTAAGCCTTTAGGGAATCCAAAGCAACGTGAAGCAATCAAGAGATTTTACAATAACTGAAGAGCAAAGGTAACATTTTAGTGTCAAAATCAAACTACCGGTAATCAAAACCTACAACTCCTTGAGATAGAATGCACATCACATGATGCTATTCAAGACAGAGTTTTAAACTAAAGATCATCGCGCGATGAGTAGTTCTGATCAAACCTTGAAAATTATAACTTCTCGTGTGATCTGTTAGATTTTAGCTCCACAACTGTAAGATATGCTGGTGAAGATTCTCAGTCGTCCAGGACATGATAAAATCAAAAAAGGCGTTCAATACAGAAACAACTGGACTTTATTTGTAACAAACAAGACGTTTAACTTCTCATCCGAGAAGCTTGTCAAGTTTCCTGTTGGCTGAAGTTGACTACCAATAAACCAATGAGTGTTTCAGTAAAATACACCCGCTGATTCACAAGATATTATGACAACACTAAAGACAAACGCATTTGTCAGTGGTGGATGAACACATCAACCTCCACACAGATGCATTAAATAATGGGAATGAACTGTTCTATATGGATATCCACTGAATACACAGGACTGTCCTTGATGTGGACTCACCATGGAGCATAAAACTCAACCAGCCACAGACTGTCACTCTGGATCACCTCCCTGTTGAAGTTGGATGGTGTGAGCTCAACAACATCATCACTGGATGAATACATGGCTTGAACAGACAAGAGCAGGCAGCAGCCCAGCACTCCTGGAAAAAGACATCTTAAAGTGAGTTTCTCAGCAAAAAACATGACTACATCCAATTTAACTATTACATTTACCACAAAGAAGGCAGCTACAGTTTACTAACAAGCCTTTACGTTGATATAGAAAGTAATAAGCAAAACAAACGTTTATTAATTAATTTAAAATCATCATAATGGAGGCCAGTCCCTTGTTGCACCAAAACTTAGCCATTCAAGCTAGCTACAAAAGCACTCAAACATTCACGCACTATAACCTCGTTTTAAATAATTATTAAATGTATGTAGAAAACGCTTTAACTCACCGAGTAAAAGCGGTCCCATATTTTAACTTCTCCCTCGTCGCCTCCTGAGTACAAACACTTGCAGGTTTGAACAGCGGCTGCTGCTGCGTCGCCCACAAAACTACACAAGAGAGAAAAAAGTCTCACCGTGGCCCGCGCTGATTGGTCCGCTGCTGTCGACGCTGAGCTTTCTGATTGGTTGTTTTTATGAGACTCTAAGATTTAACCAATCAGCGTGCGCCGTGTAGTTCCGCAGATACGTAGAGTTGACGAGAAAAATGGAAGCAACACATTAAAACTGTATGAAAAGGGCATGTAAGATGTCATTCTAATGTTTTTTTGATGGGTTGTACAGGAACGCAGAAAAGTGACTCGAAAATATATGATTCATAATCATTAGTGGAAGATTTACTTAAATTATTGTTTGATTTGATTTGATTTGATGTTTATTCATTCATTTTAAAAGAACAATACAAGACAGTTTCATCAGATACAAGATTTCAAGTAGGATTTGATTTGATGTTTATTCATTCATTTTAAAAGAACAATACAAGACAGTTTCATCAGATACAAGATTACAAGTAGGATAAAATGAAGGGAGCAGAAAGAAGATGAAATCTTATTATATCTGCCCCTATTTCACAGTTTGTTCAACCAATGATAACTTTCAAGCAACATCACAGAATGAATAGTTCTACCTATTTTCCTAACTGTAATACACAAACTACATCACAAAATGAATAATTCTACTTAATTTTCCTGACTGTAAAACATAAACTAGATCACAAAATGAATAATTCTACTTAATATTTCTAACTGTAATACACAAACTACATCACCCATAATTCTAATTAATTTTCTAATTCTAATTTTTTTTAATTTTTTTTATTTTTTTTATAATTTTATTTAATTTTCCTTTTTTTTTTTTTATTAATTTTCCTAACTGTAATACACAAACTAGATCATAAAATGAATAATTCTACTTAATTCTACTTAATTTTTCTAATTGAAATACACAAACTAAAAGATGGCACAACATCAAGATGTTCACAAAATGAATAATTCTACTTAATTTTCCTAATTGTAATACACAAATTCATCACAAAAATGAATAATTCTACTTAATTTTTCTAACTGTAATACACAAACTGCTTTATAAAATGAATAACTCTACTTAATTTTTCTAACTGTAATTCACAAACGTACCGTACATCATAAGTACAACATAATTGAAATACACAAACACGCATTACATCATATATAGCTTTTGAGCAAGTCCTTTTTGACCTTTTTCTTAAATGTATACATTGATTTTTCATTTTTAACATCACTCTCCAGAGCATTCCACAATCGAATTCCCTGAATTGAGGTAGACCGTCCTTTTAAGCTGGTTCTGAATTGTGGTTTGATGAATATCTCTGTCCCTTTGAGATTGTAATAACTTTGTCTTTTTATAAAATTTCTTTGGATATTTAAAGGTAATGTGTTATTATGAGCCCTATACATAATTGATAAAATACTATATTCTACCAATTCCTGGAATTTCAATAAGTTTAGTTGAATAAACAAGGTGTTTGAAGGGTGAGTGAAATGTTTTCTGGTGATTACTCTTACAGCTCTCTTTTGTAAAATAAAAACAGGCTTTGTAATAGTTTTGCATGCTTTTCCCCAAACCTCAATACAATAGATTAAATGTGGAGCAATGATTGTGTTATACAACATATGTAAAGCTTTATCAATTAAAAAATCCCTGACTTTATATAGTACTGCAATTGCTCTAGCTAGTTTTTTTTTAATAGAATTTACATGATGTTTCCATGTCAGTTTGTCATCAATGATAACACCCAGAAACTTCACTTCAGGATAAACTTCAGGATAAAATGAAGGGAGCAGAAAGAAGATGAAATCTTATTATATCTGCCCCTATTTCACAGTTTGTTCAACCAATGATAACTTTCAAGCAACATCACAGAATGAATAGTTCTACCTATTTTCCTAACTGTAATACACAAACTACATCACAAAATGAATAATTCTACTTAATTTTCCTGACTGTAAAACATAAACTAGATCACAAAATGAATAATTCTACTTAATATTTCTAACTGTAATACACAAACTACATCACCCATAATTCTAATTAATTTTCTAATTCTAATATTTTTATTTTATTTTTTTATAATTTTATTTAATTTTCCTATTTTTTTAATTATTTTAATTAATTTTCCTAACTGTAATACACAAACTAGATCATAAAATGAATAATTCTACTTAATTCTACTTAATTTTTCTAATTGAAATACACAAACTAAAAGATGGCACAACATCAAGATGTTCACAAAATGAGTAATTCTACTTAATTTTCCTAATTGTAATACACAAATTCATCACAAAAATGAATAATTCTACTTAATTTTTCTAACTGTAATACACAAACTGCTTCATAAAATGAATAACTCTACTTAATTTTTCTAACTGTAATACACAAACGTACATCATAAGTACAACATAATTGTAATACATAAACACGCAAGATTACATCATATATAGTTTTTGTGCCTTAATAACAAATATATAATAAGTACAAACACAAAAATGTCATTATAATGTTATATTTTGCAGGTGTGTTACTTTAAGCAACACATTTATTGAAACTCGGTTATCATCAATCAAATATAACTTATCTCTGATAGCACAACAGTTTAGAAAACAACAGCAAATATTTAGCTAATTTGATGAAGAATCAATATTATTTTGAAGTATTTAAAATGGTTTTTTTGTTTATGTTTTTATCCAATTCTCGCCATGTCTTGACAATTGCTTTTTTCTATTTAACATAAATACACATGCAGTTTGCATCATTCACAATATATGAATATCAGTTTAGCCCGTTTAAGACAACATGAAATGTAAGATCTGTAGGCGTTCACTTGAAAAAAATCACAAAAGAGCAATAGTGAAGCACAAAATGTGTAACGAATGATAATAAAACAGATGAAAAGTAATATGTTCCTGGGGAGATGTTTGGAAGTTACCAAAACAGGAGCGAAGGAGCACTTAATTAATTAATTAATTTATTTAGTTGAATCGTGACACATTTCAGATACAAAGTTCCTCTAATGTTCAAACCATTTACTAACAGTGGAACAAGAAATGACCAACAACAGTTTTTTAATACCAGTAAAGAAATGTACCGCAGACCAGTTTATTAATTCAAAAAAGATTCAATAAAGAAAGCCACAAGTTGAAAAATGTCACCATAATTATTAAAAAATAATAATTTTGTCCTAACTTTGCTGAAACCGTGAAACCATGAGAGCTGTTGTGCAATATAAAGACATGACCACTAGATGGAGACAAAACACAGCTTGTATTTTTATACAATGAGCGCTCAAGATGTTTTAATTTTTGGAAACACAATAGTATTAGTGATGTTTCTCTAATTGAGCAAAACATCGATGGGTGTATAAAAATGTGTTCACATTTACACATAAATGAAATACAGGTTTATCAAATAAAACATTTAAAATCCTTGACACTTGCTGCCAAATTCACTTTCCCACAAACGTAATCTGAGCCTCTTTTATATTAAAAAACCTCAGAGTGTTTCTCAGATTTTAACGTTGACGATAGCGATGAATTCAAAATAAATGGTGGATAATTTCCTCCTGATTTTCGCTGAGAGTGACAGGTTGTCTTGTTTGGCCCTTCTCGCGCCTCCACAGACCAAACAGCCTGAGGCAGAAACCGGAAGTAAGGAGCTGGCCTTAAAAAATAAAAGACAAACAAGCTTTACTTCCTGTTCCGTTATTCAATGGTTATTAGCATTTATTTAATTTGGTCTGTTAGCTGTTCGTTGTAACGAGGTAACTCCACACAGTTTGATGTTATTTTATGCCAAGTCCACAACTATAAAAGTTTGACGAAAGTTTTGATGAAAAATAAATTTATAAATAAATTTGCATTTTTTTGTGAAGTATTAAATCCATGACAGTAGTGAGTGATCATTGGGCTGCAGGATACTGAAAATAGTGTCTATTTTAAACATTTAATAAACATAAAAAACTATAGCGTAAGAACATGAATGTAAACATGATGTATTTTCTAGACTGGCATCACGTGTTGCTAAAGAGCAAGAGATGGGCAATAATGTTTTGTCTATGAAAATATCTCGTGAACCACTGGACATATTTTAATTAAACCTACAAGAAATAATCAGAATGTATACAAGTGGTGACATTTTGGAGTAAATTTGGTTTAAGATGGCTGCCACAGCCAAACTGCTATGAGAACACAAAGAAATGTGTAGTTCAGTGAATTTTACAGATATTGACCTAAAATTTGGTTAGATAGATAGATAGATAGATGGATACAGTAGATAGATAGATAGATAGATAGATAGATAGATAGATAGATAGATAGATAGATAGATAGATAGATAGATAGATAGATAGATAGATAGATGATAGACAGATAGATAGATAGATAGATAGATAGATAGATAGATAGATAGATAGATAGATAGATAGATAGATAGATAGCGATCTATCTATCCATCCATCCATCCATCCATCCATCCATCCATCCATCTATCCATCGATTGATCAATCCTTTATTATTCCGAGGCATCCAGTAGCACATTCACAGAAAAAAGACATATAAAATTATCAAAAAAGATGCAGAATACACAAATTTGGCAAAAGACTGTATGAACATGCACAAGGTGGTATAGGGAGTACCGGTACTACATTCATGATTAACACAAACATATACATGTATGTACAGTATGTACATACTGTACACATACAGTATAAGCATTTAGACTATACTGTATGTACATGTATATACATACATTAATTCAAGTACACATGTGGTCGTAACTGAGACTCAATGGTAACACATGTGAGCACTGACAGATTGTGCAAGATTGTTTTGCAAAACATTTTACTTCCACTTCCACTAACTCTCTTTTTCTGTTAGCAAAATATAACCCATATAAAGCACGTGGATGCTATTAAAAAATATTTTAGTAAAAATTTCATTCATTCAACCTTTATTTAGTCAGGTAAATCTTATTGAGCCTCGTGGCTCATTTACGAAAGCGACCTGCTAAAACTAAAGAACGATGAACAGCAATGGTAGAATTTCCTTAAACAATAAACAATAGAAAACAAAAGAGAAAAAAACAAAAGAGAGAAATACATTTTTTTAAAACAAAGTATCAAAAAACTAGCAAAACATTATAAGGTAGACGTATAAAATCAAAGACAGGAACAAATCTGCATTGGTTTTTGCCAGGATTCATACAGATTCTGAAAACCATTTAGAGAAGTCAAGGTCGAGAGCTTCAGATCTTTTTGTAAGATATTCCATGATATTTCATGCTTTTAAAACACAGTACATGGTTTTAAACGTCATACAGTTTGTGTCTATTCACTGTGTTTTAAGAAAAGAAGACCGCATCAAATTGTTTCCATATCTGTTTCCTTCTTTGCTTTTGCTGGGTTTATTTTGAAATTTCTAACCGGAAGTGTCTTCCTACGTGCGGCTAACTTGACGACAGCGGCACTTCTCCGTCAACTTGGGAGCGCACATGCAGGCGCTGCAGCTGCTGTCTGTCAACAAACAGGACTTCATGCCGCAGTCACGTCTGACAAAACATTTTAGTTTCACTTGTTTCGACCGGAACTCAGACTTTTAGACAGTTTCCTGGACGCTGCGTCTCTTCACGTGTCTCTGCGGCTGCGGGCGCGTCAGAAGAATGTGGGGGATCCAGAGGAGCCGGCGGCACGCGGACTGCAACAGCTCCGAGGCCAGCAGCAGCGAGGAGGCGGAGGAGGAGGTGGTGGTGGTGAACATCGGCGGCGTGAAGCAGGTGCTGCACGTGGACATGCTCACCCGCTTCCCGGACACTCGCCTGGCGCAGCTGGTGCGCTGCTCCACCTGCACCACCAAGTCCCTGGAGGAGATCTCCACCCTGTGCGACGACTACGACCCGGACAGCGGGGAGTTTTATTTTGACAGAGACCCCGACGCGTTCAAGTGCGTCATGGAGTTGTATTATTACGGAGAGATCCACATGAAGAGAGGCGCGTGCCCCATGTGCTTCATGAAGGAGATGGACTTCTGGAGGATCAGCGCGGACTTTCTGGACGAGTGCTGCAAGAGCCACCTGAAGGAGGTGCAGGAGGAGCTGGAGGAGATCGCTGAGCGCGTGAGAGCCATCCTGGTGGACCGACAAGGAGACCCGGACGCGGGAGGCTGCCAGCGCCTCCAGGTAGGGGTGCGAATCTCGGTGTCTCTGGAGAATCGATCCGATTCCGATTTTTTTGGTGTCACGGTTCGATTCAAAATCGATTTTTCGATTCAGAAACGATTTTTCTATTAAAATGGTCATAAATTTAGTTTCAGTTTTGTAACCGACAAGCTGAAAAGAATAAACAACAATGTAAACAAATGGAACATTTATTTAAAACAATAATTTTAAACTGAAAACATTAAACAACAATGTAACCAAATGGAACACAATAATTTTTGGTTGCTTATTGTATCAAATTTTTTGCATTTGATATTTATACCAAAAATAGGAACAAATAATGAGTGCATTGAATTCTGTAACTAGTATTTTGCTCTGTTACTTATAGAAGATTATTGTTTGAATTGATTGTTTGAACTTGTTTTGTTTTTGAAAAAAGGGGCAGATAAAATAAGATTTCTTCTTCTTTCTGCCACCTTTCATTTTATGTATTCTTTCATATACCATATTTTCCGGACTATAGGTCGTGGCTTTTTATCATTTTTTCATGGTCTGCGACCTGCAGGTGCGACCAATATATGGCTTTTTATAAAATAAGCTGATTTGTAATCATTTATTAACAAAAATTAAACTGAGACACACTCTTACAATAATGTCAGCTAACAATTTTTTTAGGTGTTTATCCTGCTAAAATTATTCATTTATTAAAGAAAAGTTCAGCTCAGACACATATTTGCTATAATTTTTATCAAACAATTAATTGTTTTTAAGTGTTAATCTTCTTAAAAGCCTTGCTGTGCGCTCCTGTGGAAGAGACATTTGCAGCAGAGCTAAACACGGTCCACATTTTGACGTAGGTGCGACCTATATTCAGGTGCAACCTATAGTCCGAAAAATACGGTACTATGAGATATGGTTTTATTTTCTTTATCTTTTGGGTTTTAATGTAAAATAAATATTTGATTTTGGGGCTTTTAGAATCGATTCTGAATCGCCAGGACTACGAATCTAGATTCTTTTTAAAATGTGATTTTTCCCTGCACCCCTACTTCCAGGCGTCCCTCTGGAGATTCATGGAGAAGCCGGAGTCCTCGCTCCCCGCGCGCGTCGTCGCCATCCTCTCGTTCGTCTTCATCCTCGTCTCCTCCGTGGTGATGTGCGTGGGCACCATCCCCGACCTGCAGGTGGAGGACTCGGAGGGGAACCTGGCGGAGCACCCGACCCTGGAGGTCGTCGAGACGGCGTGCATCGGCTGGTTCACCGTGGAGTACCTCCTGCGGCTCGCCTCCTCCCCGAACAAAGTCAAGTTCGCGCTGTCCTTCATGAACGTCGTGGACTTCATGGCCATCGTGCCCTTCTTCGTGGTGCTGGTCCTCACCTCCTTCGGCGCGGGCGTCATGGAGCTGGCCAACGTGCAGCAGGCCGTCCAGGCGTTGCGCATCATGCGCATCGCGCGCATCTTCAAGCTGGCGCGCCACTCCGCGGGACTCCAGACGCTCACGGCGGCGCTGAAGAGCAGCCTGAAGGAGCTCGGGCTGCTCCTCATGTACATGGGCGTGGGGGTGTTCCTCTTCTCGGCGCTGGGCTACACCGTGGAGCAGAGCCACCCGGACACCCTGTTCACCAGCATCCCGCAGTCCTTCTGGTGGGCGGTGATCACCATGACCACGGTGGGCTACGGGGACGTGTACCCCAAAACCACGTTGGGTCGGTGCAACGCGGCCATCAGCTTCCTGTGCGGCGTCATCGCCATCGCGCTGCCCATCCACCCCATCATCAACAACTTCGTGCTGTTCTACAACAAGCAGCAGGTGCTGGACACCGCGGCCCAGCACGAGATCGAGCTGATGGCGCTGCGCACGGGCGAGGGCGAGCTGGAGAACGCGCCGGAGCGTCCGGGACACGCGCGGGGTTGGGACCGCTCCGTCAGCGACGCGTTCATACCTCCGGTGAAGGGTCCGCGCATCCGGACGACCCCCAGCGTGGAGACGAGCTTCGAGAGCGCAGCGGATATGGAAGCAGTAATGTCCCGTATTTCAAATTGAAATGGATTAATAGAAATGCTTTTTAGTAAAAAATGAAAATGCAGTTTGGATTATTCATTTTAAATTTTTTATTTATGAGTCAAAACACGCAGCTTTATTTTGAAACTAAAAAGCATTTCTATTAATCCATTTTAATTTGAAATATGAGACGTCACTGCTTCCATAAGCGGAGGCCACGGATGCTGCTTCCGCTTCGTAAACTAAAAGTCAACAAAAGAAGTGTCCTGGTCTGAGAGAAGCTGCACCAGAAACACGTGGATCATTGAAGGGTTTCACGTTTTTGTTGAGATTAAAGGCCTGGCATCTCTTTAAGGAATGCATATCGCCCCTCACTCATCAGGACAGGGGTTTTAATCCCATTATCCACCACAGCAAGTTCATGATCTGTTAACGCTCAGACTTTGTGTTGAGGATGACTCTCGCCTACCACCACACCGAGTTTTAGCTCAACATCTATCTAGCCATTTGGTAGTGGCCACTAATCATGAGCT
>JBBPBX010010974.1:9282-42989 GCA_038048925.1 Garcialebias charrua | reverse complement strand
GGTGAGCAGCTACAGACCACATACAGAGGCACTGCAGGGTTCAGATAAAATCACTCAGTTCATAAAGTTCCCACTGGAGAGATCCGTACACACTCGGGTGGGGGGGGAACCAGAGATGAATTCAGAGTCCTGAAATGATGACAGAATGTTTATTCAGCTGGGCTCCTCTGAAAAGTCCATGGAAATTCCTCAGTAGAAAGGTTGGGAGGGGGGTGAGCGTCAGGTTTACAAAACTTTTCAGGCATGTTGAGATAAGATGGCCTGTCAAGGCCAGTCAGGGAGACGAATTCAGATAACACAAATGTTTTGGGGACAGGCAGAACTTTAATGAAATCTACCTTCATTCTATGTCAGCCCACTCGCTTCCGAAATGTCCAAATTAAATGACCATACCAATGGAACATGCCTGAGAATAATCCCCGAGATCTGATCCATTCTGACCAAAGTCTGGGTGTTCGAGACATGAACCAAGCCATCATATAAGGCAGGTAGCCTGACCAGGTCCAGATTTGTGTCTTCTTTTCAAAGACATGTTATCAATTGAGTTGAGGGACCAACTGACCAAATCCAAGTCCATAGTTATGATTCGGAAGATTTTGTAGAAGAGAGGCTCTCAAGCAGTTTCACAGACAAGACAGCAAAAGCAAAGCGGAGACCGAGATGAGACGTCCACCCTTGAGAAGAGCAAGTGTTGAAGTTTTGCATCTTGTATGGATGCACCTTTGAGAAAACAATAAAAATATTGCCTCCAACACTTCCAGCAGAATAAAAAGATTCAATTGAGATGCAATTGCAAACTTTCTGGATTTTAATCATTAAATCATGAATCTCATGTGAATAGCATGATAAAGAGTGTGGCTTTTTACCATAAATAATGTTACTTTAGTGCACACTTCTCTGATAAGAATGTTCTCTTTCTTTCAGGACTTTCAACTGGCAAAGCCTCCAGCCATGCCCTCCAAGAAGTTTGTTCAGCCCAGCTTAACAGGAACCTCTGAAGCCTTCAGCACTTACTTTAACCGAGTGGGCACCGCCCAGGACTTGGATGACTGTGACGATTTTGACATTTCTCAAATGAATCTCACTCCAGTCACTTCCACAACACCGTCGACCAACTCCCGTGAGTACGACTCCATCCGTCCTACCTGTGCATCAAGTGTGTGTGTTCTCACATTTTCTATTGAGTGTGTTGCTACGTGTAACCCCATTTGTTCTCTCTTGTAGCACCCACACCGGCTCCCAGGCAGAGCTCTTCATCCAAGTCATCGGCTTCTCATGTCAGTGACCCTACCACGGACGCCACGGACCCTCCTACGGACGACTCGTTCGGAGAAGCGGAGGGGAGTCCCAGTCGCAGCGAAGAGGAAGATGCTGTAAGTGTGTGAGGATGACAGTTGATGATATAATTAGTCAGGTGTGTGTACCTGTAAAAAAACACTCCATGTGCAGCTCTAACTTGCACAGCGTGTTAATACCTGTTGACAAATGGCTTTTGTAGCTGTGTTGGCGGGCATGGTAATCGTTCTGCCTGATTAGGGGGCAATGCTGTTGTGTCCCATAGTGTGTGTTTTTGCAAAAGTGCACATGAAAATGCACAACAAGCGTAGGTTACGTGTGTGCATGCGCACGCACACGTACATGCATGGTCATCGCAGCATTAAATTAGCTGCTGGAATTGTCAAATACACCATTAAGCTGTTATTAATACCAGTGAGTTAGTGTCCATACATAACTACTTCTAAATACACACTCATTTCTGATGGGATGGAGGAGGCATAGTGCCCCAGTTCTTCTTCTAGGGGGTATTTAATATAAATTTTCTCTCTAAGTCAGACAGAAACAATAAAGAGAAACTACAGAATAGGAGAAAAGAAGAAAAAAATGCAGAAAAAGTGAAAAACCTCTTTCTTTTACAAAATCCCTTGTAGATTTTTTGACCTTACAAAAAATTATACTGCTTTTCCTACCATTTATTTCCTGTTTCCTTTTCTGTTCCTTTTTTTTTTCTAATGCTTGTATCTCTCCTCTACTCGTAATACCAAAGGTGAAACATTTGTTTTATGCCTGCTATCCAGCCATTATTGAAAAAAGAAGAACTTTCTTACTGCTGAAAATGTCACCAGGCTGAAGTAACACACATGAGTTTTACATAACCCAGAGAAACATGTACTGTATTGCAGTGCTGAGTGAGTGCACCGGAAAGGTTACAAAGAAAAAGAAAGGAGGAAAAAAGGATGGAAGAAACAGCTTAATCTCAGCGGGGTGAGGTGTAAAAAGCAGAAATGTTTTAGGGAAGAAGAAACAAGTAGCAGATCAATAAAACTAACTCCATGGAGGCTTTCATAATAGATCCCTGTAAATAAGTGTGTGTATTTAAAATGGAGACAGTTTTTGTTTTTTCTTACCCTCTAAGTGTCTGCATTTCTTCTTTACTAGTTACTTCGTCTTTTCTTTAGCGAGTCTTCAGCCCTTCTTTTAGATTTACACTTTATCTGCTCTCTCCCTTATTTCCTTGTCTTCTTTTTCTCTGTGTGGACTTTTCCACTGCCGCCCTTCCTTCACCTTCCTCTTTTCTTCAGGCATGTGGTTCTGGGTCGCCCTGCCCCAGTGAGCCAGCAGAGCCCAGCCCAGAACAGGCCAGTCCAGAGGCTGGGAGCTAGATAGCATCAGGGCAGGGTAGGTATGAACCCTACTAACCTTCACTCTTACTCCTCCTCCTCCATCTTTGCATTTATCTCTCATCTTCTCACTTTTTAGTTTTCAAACATCTTTTTTCACCATCTCTGTTCTCCTGCGCTGGCTGTCTGCATGGGTTTAAGATCAATGGCCATGTGTTCGATTCACTCGCAGGTGGGGTTATGTAAGTATTTGAGTGGGAAAAGGAGTGTTTCGTGTATAACTTTTTGAACCTGTGTGCGATGAGTTTATTATGTCTGATTGCTTCACCCCATAATGCTTTGCTCATGTCCCATCTTCACACCCGCTGCCATAAATAGCCCACGTCTTCCTGAGAAAGTCAATGTGACAGCTAATCAGAAACTGTGCACTTGGATGAGCAGCTTGTCTACTGGGATTTGAGCCCAATATGATAATCTTGGATTTTTAGCTCAGTGCAGCCATGATTTAAACAGGCAGGTTATGCATTATATATGTAACCTTATCAGTTGATTTGTCTATTATAGAAAAAATTATGAAATGAATAAAGACAGGCTATAGTGTTCAGCAGGCTGAAGATTTTCTGTGAGATGGATGTTGCCATGCAGTGGGCATGTTTAGTAAGCCCCCCACACACTCACACTCCAAAGAAGAGAGCCATTTTGATCCTTGACTCCCAACCTTGTGTCTTCACCCACACAATTCTCCACAGTGGCTCCTTAATGATACCTGCTGGCACTCACGCAGGGAAAAATGGAGCAGTTTTGTTTTCATCAGCTAATACCTAGGTGCCAAGATTAATGACTAGCAGAATATAATTGGCACTAATTAAAGCCAAAGAAACCCTGAAGTGCCTTCCCACTCCAGGAGTGGGGGTGGGACTGCCTCCCTCCCCCAGCTGGTCTATATCCTCGGGGGGGCAGGTGAATGTGGAGGACTGACTGACTGCTGTGGCCAGAAGCTTCTGCTTTAGTAGGTGGACTGCTTTGGTTGGGGTCCAGTGATGCCGGTCTCATATGGTGTTTACTTGCTCAATCACAACAACTTTAGACATCTTTCCAAACTCACACACCTGTCCAATATTCCCCAGACCAACACACCTGCGATTGATACTGTCACCACCTGCGCTCATGTTGGAGCCAAAATAGTCTGTGCATGCGTGCATTTGCTTCTGGCTGAGACCACTCGTCCTCACCCCGCCTCATGGCTCTGACAGACATGTGTTCAGGGTTGTGGGAGAGTAAGTGTTTTTTTTTTTTCTTGGGTGATCTCATCATGTCGAGTGAATGCCATCAAGTCTCAGCCGTGAAATGGCCAGCTGCCATGGTTCACTGATCAATGTCGTACTGCCTCTCCATACTGTTGTACTTCACACACACACACACACACACACACACATATATATATATATATACATGTGCGGCTGTGGCTGAGTGGTTAGAGCAGTCGTCCTCCAATGCAAGAGTTGGTGGTTTGATTCCACCAGGGGCTGAAGTATCCCTGCGCAAGACACTGAACTCCTCATTGCCTCCGATGTATGTCCCATCAGTGTACAAATGTGATAAAAGCACTGATTATTCTTTGTAGAGATATAGTAGAGTGCTGTATGAATGGTTAAATGAGGGCACAGATTATGTTAAGAGCCTTGAGTTCTTGATAAGAAAGAAAGGCACTATAATATACAGTATATAAGGGTCTGTATATAAGTACAGTACCATATACTGTACATACACATTTGCAAACCTCATAGGATGCTTTGGGCTTTAGGTTGTGCCACACAAGCATACAACTCATACCTTCACTGAGGCACCTCTCTTCATCTCAGTTGATTTACTGATGAAGCTGAAATGAGCTTGCCTGCCATGGTCACCTGACGCAGGGTGACACTGCCAGGCGGCGGTGTACTGGATGAGTGCGTGCTCACTGTCACCACTTGTCTCGGTGTTTGTGTCGCTCCTCTCAGGGCTGCAGATGGCTACTTTCTACAGGCTCTCCTGCTTTGGCCAACGCTCCATTTGCAGTTTCCCAAACTGAAGCGCCAATGCTCAGCTAAAGCTGAGCACTTGGTTTCTATCCCTTCTTTTTAAACGTTTAAGGAAACTTCGTCAGATCAAAAAAAGGCTAGTATGTTTTTTATCGTTAATTTCATTTTATTGTCGTCTTTTATGAGCCAGCTGCAAACTGTACTTTAATCAACTTGTCAGCAGCAAAATGCCTATATTGTATAATAATGATAATAATAATAACAATAATAATGACAATAATTCTTTTTTTTTATTCAACCTTTATTTAGTCAGGTAAATCTTATTGGGCCTCATGGCTCATTTACGAAAGCGACCTGCTAAAACTAAAGAACGATGAACAGCAATGGTAGAATTTCCTTAAACAATAAACAATAAACAATAGAAAACAAAAGAGAAAAAAAAAACAAAAGAAAGAAATACTTTTTTTTTTAAACAAGTATCAAAAAACTAGCAAAACATTATAAGGTAGACGTATAAAATCAAAGACAGGAACAGATCTGCATTGGTTTTTGCCAGGATTCATATAGATTCTGAAAACCGTTTAGAGAAGTCAAGGTCGAGAGCTTCAGATCTTTTTGTAAGATATTCCATGAAGCAGGAGCGGAATAGGAGAAGGCCCTTTTTCCAAGTTCAGTCCTCACTGACGGAACACTGCAGGTAATCATGTCCTGAGAGCGCACACTGTAGCTGCACTCACGCAAAGACATGTAGGAGGAGATGTATGAGGGCAGCAGACCAAGAAGTGATTTAAAGATGAAAATGTACCAGTGGAAGAGTCTGCGTGAGGTTAATGATGTCCAGTTAACCAGTGAATACAGGGTGCAGTGGTGGGTACGATAATCACAGCCAGTTATGAATCTTAGTGCACCATGATAGACAACATCCAACATCCGCAGGGTGCTTGTAGGAGCATTCATGTAGAGAATGTCACCGTAATCAATGGAGGGAAGGAAAGTCACAGATACAAGGCGTTTCCTAACATTCAGTGATAGGCATGATCTGTTTCTGAAAAAGAAACCCAGTTTAACTTTCAATTTCTTCACTAGGTTTTCCACGTGGAGTTTAAAAGAGAGATGTGAATCGACCAGTATACCCAGATATTTATAGGAATCAACAAACTCAATAGGGACACCATTTTTAGGAGAGAAAGAAAGAAAAGAGAGAGTAAGACAACAAAACAACAATTATCCACAAAAAGAGCACAAGGCAAACACACCGAACCTCCGTCCACAATCCTGCAAAGCACATGACAGAACACAGCAACGAAACATACATGCATAAAGACTGATAATATTCATGACCCTGCAGAAGATTTCTATAAAAACACATACTGTCTAAAGCTTTTGACAGTGTGGATCATAACATCCTGTGTCATAAGCTCTCAGAAATAGGTTTCTCTGATCACACCATCGGTTGGTTTTCTAACTATCTTTCCAATCGGAGGCAATGGCCCTCATTCACGAAAATGTTCGTATTTTTATCCTAAATTTCTCCTACTTTTGTTCGTACGAAGCGTTCGTACGAACATGCCATGTCAGATTCAACAAAGTCTTCTATCCTGAGGAAACGTGTGTAAATGTGTGTAAATGGGTTGCGTAAATATGATGAATCCCACCTGTTCTGAGGAAGTTCATCTGGACCAGCAGATTTTTTAGGATCAAGATCATTTAACAATTTATTTACCTCACTGACTGAGAACGGAGAAAAAGAGAAGGTGTGATTAACAGATGGTTGACTTGTAGGAGGGATTTGATTTGTAGAAGTTTGATTATTAGATGAAGTGGCTGATTTTCCATTTGTAACTGTGTCAAATAATGAACTAGAAGCAACAAAATGTTTATTGAAACAGTTCAGGATCTCGTGCTTATTTGACACAGGAACAGAGTCAACAAGAAATTGTGATGGGAGGTCAGATGATTGGGGGGTGCCTGAGAGAGATTTGATGGTTTTCCAGAATTTTTTAGGATCGTTTAGATTTTTGGAGGTCTGAGATAAGAAGTAGTTACGTTTTGCGGCTTTGATGGCAGTTGTGCATTTATTCCTTAGCTGCCGAAATTTCAACCAATCAGTGTCTGAGTGTGATTTTCTTGCTGCGGCCCAAAGATGATCTCTCCAGTGCAGGAGATCAGCTAGTTCAGGAGTAAACCAGGGGCTGTCACGGCTCTTTATCCTGAACTGCCGGAAAGGTGCGTGTTTGTTTACAAAGTAAATGAAACTATAAAGTAAATGAAACTAAGTTTGTTGAAATAAGTTATTGTTATCAGTGGCTGTATGTGTTACCTTGTGCAATGTTGCTAGCTCATGTGAGATGCATTAATGCTCGGAGTGCATACTGAGAATGACTCTCGGCTAAAAGACCAGATTTACTGTAAGCTCAATATCTGTAAATTCGACTGAGTTAGAGCCATTTTTTGTTTTTGCTCAAAACAATTGGCTGTGAGTATCAACCCACTGAGTCATTAGATATGTTGTTGAGACAGCAATGAACAAAAACCCACAGATGGGCAAATTTTTTATCACCATTACCAAAATCGGCAATTTTTTTGTGAATTGTGGTTCAAGACAGTGCAAAACTGTAGTTTTTTTTTTCTCCAAGTCATTAAGTCACCCTGAGGCTCCTCAGACTGATGAAGGTCTTTGGGTGAAGGACGAAACGTTGTAACAAAAAAAAGATACCGTCCAGAGGACCTAACTTAACTTTGCTGGACATTTTTTACCTGGATTATTGACCATGAACTTTGATGTTTAGAACCACTTTGGCCATGGCTTCTCCAGAGGAGTCAATGGGGGAGAGGGAGGACTCCAGAAACCATCTTATCACCATCAAACCGATTGGCCCACTATGTGAATGTGTTGTTTGTGGGACTGAGTTTGTTGTGGCTCCTCAGATTGATGAAGTCCTTTGGATGAAGGACGAAATGTCTCAGCACAAAGAAATTGTCCAGAGGGCCTGACAACTTTTGTTGGATTTTTTAACCTGGATTATTGAGCATGAACTTTAATGTAGGGTTGTTGTTTTTTGTTGTAGTTGTTGTTTATTTCTTTTTTTCTGCCGTAGAAAATGTATTTTATTTTCAGTCTCATTTTATCTGATAATATTAGCATCATGTACTCTGTCCTTATCGGTGACGCCACAGTTTGACCCCTGAACACTCCTCTGCACTGAGTAGGAGAAGTCTTCTAGTATAACAGGCAAGTTTCCAGTCAGGTTGTCCATACGGCAGATGGAGTGACAGGCTGTAATTATGTGCCTGCTAAAAACAACCTCGTTGTGAACAAGGGCAGCGAGCTTGGTGATCTGACCGCAGGGTGTTCCATCATCTGCTGTTGTCTTCTGGCTCAGATGGGGAAATAATCAGGTATGATGACTCATAACTGGTCTTTCAAGGCACTGGTTTCTACCTCTGATTCATTCTGGTCCTGGAGGGAGCCTGCAGTGGAAGAGAATATGCATTTTAGTACGCAGTGACTCACACACACACACACACACACACACACACACACACACACTGAGGATAAATTATCATAAAGTCTGCTTCAGGGCAGTGTGTTACTGACACCTAGTGGTTTTATTAAACAAAAGAAGAGATGAACCACTGCATCTCAACGGCATGTTTGTTAGAACCTGGAAGACATTTTTGTTTGTTTGCTTGTAGTTTTGTTTGTTTTCGTCATACAAAGCCAATATAAAAGGGGCACAGTCAGGTTTTCAAATTATATATATATTTTATGTGTTTTTCTCTCTCATTTACAGAAGGGGAAGGACCCTCTTTACGCACAGATCAACAAGGGGAAAAAATAAAGCAACTCGCAGGAAGACAGACCTGACCAGCACTGAGTTAACAGGAGGAGAACCCTTTACCTGTGTGTGGCACATCCTCTCGCCTGGCAAAGCCCTTCCTACTCTCGTTCTGCTAACAACCTCCCAGGAGGAGCCTCAGCACTCCCAAAGTCCTCCGCTCTGCAGTCTTTCCTCCTCAGAGGAGAAGAGAGCCCCCTCTCGGTCACTCACCACAGGCAGGAGGAACATCAATCACCGAGACGGATTCAGCTCTCCCTCTGCTGTGCTCTCTCCTCTCCTCCCCCTTTGACAACTCACACCCAGCCTTACAGACGTAAGCCACTTGCCTCCCTCCCCTTTTGCTCTCACGCCCTTTCCTCTGCCTCCCCATGTCTGGCCAGAGACTGCTGCCAAGAAGAGAATGAACAAGCAGTGCCTCCCTGTCTCCAACATGCCCATACACACATGCTCGTCCTCATCATTTTGACTGACAGAATCCTGCTACTGGAGCCAGGACACCCCATAGGAGGAGCCGGACTTTGGGCAGGCCCTTTTCAGGGGGACCTACTGTAATGGGATCGCTGGTCCTGATTGGTCAGTTGGCCGATCTGGGTGTTTTCTCCCCACGCTTGTGAGTGTCTGCTGGATCACTATGCAGAAATAAACTCTCTGGGAGCTGCTCACACAGTACAACTACTTACACACATGCAAACACACACAGAGTCATACTCCTTATGCGACACACACGCATGCACGCACAGAGTAATTTGCCAAATGTCTCTCCTTGCAGACTCAGAAGCCGTTATGACCAGACATGGGGAGCGATGAACCCTGAGAGGGGAGGTGTTGCAACTTTGAACAGGTTCTGTGATGGAACTGTTCATTCTCTATAGCTTTTGTACAACAATGATTTAAGAAGAAGAAAAGAAAAAAAAGATCAAACAGAAAAATTGAATTTTAATTTTATAAGTCAATCAAGCCGCTGGGGTCAGCTCTATAGAGATTATGGAGTCAACATGGCTTTAAGGCATCTGATTGCTGGTTTGCCAAACTCATTTTGTAAATAATGAGAATATAACAAACACCATTTTGTCCACTGGACCTCTGTGCCATAACATAGGAAGGCTTCAGTTATGCAAACTCTTTGACGTTAAACCCAAGCAATACCAACATGCGTTTACTTTTCCTGCTTGCAGTCATTTCTTTTATCTCAGTGTCTCCTTACTAACATCCGCTCCCTCCCCAAACCATTCGCCACGCCTCTCTTGGTCTTCTCAATTCCAATAACCTCACGTTATTTTTATGCCCAAAGTAAATTAGCTTCTGCGTGTTATGTTAGCCCACCCCTGTGTGCCGCAGCTCACAAAACAATCCTTTTTATGTCGCAGGCAGCAGCTATGCTCTCTGTAAACCGGGCTGAAGCTGCTGCCCTCCATCTTCCTCTTATCCTTAAAATAACAGCAGCCCTCCACATTGCTGTCTGTCTGCTGGTCAGGTGTCCAACTCCTGCAGTCCACGACTAACATCCTCCGCTACAGCCACATTAACTGTGATGCCAATAACTGCCTGTTTTATGGCCAGAGTCCTCACATCATTCAAACTCTTTTTGACCACAATGTTAAATATACCAACCAGATGATGAGCAAGAAGGTGAATTAAAAAGAGAAGTGTTTGCTGTTTGAGTACATAACGTTTTTTTTAATCTATTTTAACTTTACCTCAGCTAACAGTTTCTTAATGTAAATGGAAGCATTATTTTTATCTTTATGAATATGACATTCTACAGTGGGTTTTTAGATATTTTTTTTTGTTCTATCTTGATTTATGTATTCAACCACGTATTTACCTGTTGCAAATAAACACTCCCCCCAAATGATTAATATCATTTGTTAATATGAATAACTTTTTAATGTGTTTAAAGAAGAAAGTGTGAGCCTAATAGCTTGTGTCTCCCAGATGTGACCCCCCCCCCAGTGTGTGTAGTTTTCTACAGCCAGTGCTGCAGCATTATGTTGTAAATCCACACAGATTTAATGACCCGTCACAGTGTGCTGCACAAGCAGCTTCTAGAGTAAGCTGTCATGAGCTTTATTAACAGGCAAACATTAAACACAAACCCCGGCATTTTTTATTTGAGCTTTGTTTATTTCCTCATTTACAAGAAAAATGCATCACAACAGCTTTGATGAGCTGCTGCTGCTATCAGTTACAGCTTTGACTCATTCATGATGGCACCTGGCCATGATTTCAGTCTGACTTTGATACACATCTGTGACATTAACACCACCCAGCTGTTTTGAAGGGATGTTACTGTCTAACGCAGTGGTTCCACAACTTCTTTTCATTTCAGACCCATAACCATGGCTTGTGATCTCATCTATTGCTGGTTTACATATCTATCCATCCATCATCTTTACCCGCTTCTTCCTTTTCAGGTTGCAGGGGTCACTGTTACCCATATCCAGCTGTCAATGTGCAAGAGGCGGGGTACACCCTGCAGGTCTCCAGTCCACCACAGGGACACATAGAGACAAACGAGACAAACAACCATTCACTCTCTCACTCACACCTAGGGACAGTTTAGATTTACCAATCAAACTAATGCATGTTTTTGGTGTGTGGGAGGAAACCAGAGTAACCAGTGAAAACTCATGCATGCACGGAGAGAACATGCAAACTCCACTCTGAAAGGTCCCCAGTCAAGAATTGATCTGGCCACCTTATTGCTGAGTGGCAACAGCTCTACCACCACTGTACCACCTCACAGGACTTCATCTATTGCTGGTTTACATATGTAGTCTTGCTAATGTTTGTTGTTTTCTTTGAACTGCTCCTTTTTGCAGGATTTGCCACACTGAGCATGTTTTCATGAAAGATTTAACAATTGTTTGATCCTAGATGTTATCCAACCTGGCTTCTAACCTACAGCCTAAGGATTACAAGACTGTGGCAATGACCACTGAGCCACCACAGCCCACAGTCTGTGCTAATATTTCTATTAAACAAGGACAAACTGATAACACTACAATTTTGATAAGTATAGGGTTATTATTTTATTTCTTGCAACAATACAGTAAAATTAAAGGCCTAGCATTCATTGAAGGAATGTATATTGCCTGATGTCTCTCATGCAAAAGTTTTAGACAAAGAACATATTCTTCTTCTTTCGGCTGTTCCCTCTTCAGGGGTTGCCACAGCGAGTCATCCTCATCCACCTCACTCTGTCCTCTGCATCCTCTGTTCTCACTCCAACTACATTCATGTCCTCTCTGACTGCATCCATATATCTCCTCTTTGGCCTTCCTCTTTGTCTTTTTCCTGGCAGCTGCATTTCTAACATCCTTCTACCAATATACCCACTGTCCCTCCTCTGGACATGTCCAAACCATCTCAGTCTGGCCTCCCTAACTTTATCTCCCAGTTGTTCAACATGTGCTGTACCTCTGATGATCTCATTCCTGATCTTATCCATCCTTGTCACTCCTAAGGAGAACCTCAGCATCTTCATTTCTGCCACTTCCAGTTCTTTCTCCTGTCTTTTTGTCAGTGCCACTGTCTCCAGACCATACAACATAGCTGGTCTCACCACTGTCTTGTAAACTTTTCCTTTGACCTTTGCTGACACCTTTTTGTCACAAATCACTCCTGATCATTTTCTCCATCCACTCCATCCTGCCTGGACTCTCTTTTTCACTTCTTTCCCATATTCCCCATTTTCCTGGATAGCGGACCCCAAGTACTTGAAGTCCTGCACCTTTGTGACCTCTGATCCTTGTAGCCTCACTGTTCCACTGGCCTCCCTCTCATTCACACACATGAACTCTGTCTTACTACGGCTGACTTTCATTCCTCTTCTTTCAAGTGCATACCTCCACCTCTCCAAGTTCTCTTCCACTTGTTCCCTGTTCTCACCACAGATCACAATGTCATCTGCAAACATCATAGTCCATGGGGATTCCTGCCTGACCTCATCTGTTAGTCGGTCCATCACCAGAGCAAACAAGAAGGGGCTCAGAGCCGATCCTTGATGCAATCCCACCTCCACCTTGAAGCTATCTGTCACTCCTACAGCACATCTCACCACTGTCCTGCTGTCCTCATACATGTCCTGTACCAGTCTAACATACTTCTCTGCCACTCCAGATTTCCTCATGCAATACCACACCTCCTCCCTCGGCACCCTGTCATATGCTTTTTCTAAATCCACAAAGAGTTCTTTCTGACTTCTGTACTTCTCCATCAGCATTCTCAAAGTAAATATGGCATCTGTGGTGCTCCTTCTTGGCATGAAACCATACTGTTGCTCACAGATAGTCACCTTTTGTCTAAGTCTTGCTTCCACAACTCTCTCCCAGATCTTCATCGTGTGGCTCATCAACTTAATTCCTCTGTAGTTGCTACAACTCTGTACATAACTCTTGTTCTTAAAAATGGGCACAAGCACACTTCTTCTCCATTCCTCAGGCATTTTCTCACCCTCAAATATGCCATTGAATATTTGAGTTAAAAACCTCACTGCCATATCTCCAATACATTTCCAAACCTCCACTGGTATGTCATCAGGTCCTACTGCCTTCCCCTTCTTCATTCTTTTCAGAGCTTTCCGGACTTCACCCTCACTAATCTTTCCCACTTCCTGGTCCACAGTTTCTATGACCTCTACTCTTCTTTCTCTTTCATTCTCTTCATTCATTAGCTCCTCAAAGTACTCCTTCCATCTTCCTGTCACACTCTCCTCACTTGTTAGAACATTACCATTCCTATCTTTAATAAGCCTAACCTGTTGCACATCCTTTCCAGCCTGATCCCTCTGTCTTGCCAATTGGTACAAGTCCTTCTCGCCCTCTTTAAATGGTAAATGGTAAATGGAGCTTATTTATATAGCGCTTTCTAGCCCCTTGTGAGGAGCCCCAAAGCGCTTTGCAATACCAACCATCCACCCATTCATACACCGGTAGCGGCAGACTGCCATGCAAGGCGCCTTTCCAGTCCTACTGGGAGCAACTCGGGGTTAAGTGTCTTGCCCAGGGACACAACGATGCATGGTGTGGGGAACCGGGATTCGAACCTCCAACCTTCCGATCGGGGGACGACTGCCATTACCACTATGCCACGGCTGCCCCTTTAGTGTCCAATCTCCCATACAACTCATTGTACGCCCTCTGTTTTGCCTTGGCTACTTCCCTCTTTGCTCTATGTCCCATCTCCTTATATTCCTGTCTCCTCTCTTCAGTCCTCTCACTGTCATATTTCTTCTTGGCTAACCTCTTTGTTTGAACACTGTCCTGCACTTCACTATTCCACCACCAGGTTTCCTTATCATCCATTCTCTGTCCAGATGACATGCCAAGTACCTTCCTACCTGTCTCTCTAAGTGCTGTTGCTGTAATAGCCCAGTCATTTGGAAGCTCTTTCTTACTACCCAGAGCCTTTAACAGCTCCTCTCTGAATTTCTCACAACATTCTTCCTTCTTCAGCTTCCACCATTTGGTCTTCTCTGGTTTTACTCTTTTTCTCTTCTTCACAACAACAGTCATTCTACACACAACCATCCGATGCTGTCTGGCCACGCTCTCCCCTGCCACAACCTTACAGTCTCCAATCTCCCTCAGGTTTCCTCTTCTACACAGAATGTAGTCGACCTGCGTACTCCTTCCTCCACTCTTATAGGTCACTCTATGTTCCTCCCTCTTTTGGAAATAGGTATTGACTATAGCCATTTCCATTCTCTTGGCAAAATCCACCACCATCTGTCCTTCCTGGTTTCTTTCCTTGACACCAAACCTACCCATCACTTCCTCATCCCCTCTGTTTCCTTCACCAACATGTCCATTCAGGTCTGCTCCAATCACCACTCTTTCCTCCCTGGGAATACTCTCTATCACTTCATCCAGATCTTTCCAAAATATATCTTTCTCCTCCCCATCACATCCAACTTGTGGAGCATAACCACTGACGATGTTTAGCATCAGACTTTCTACTTCTACCTTCAGATACATCACCCTATCTGACACTCTCTTCACCTCTACTACATTCTTTGCCAACTCCTCCTTCAGGACCACCCCTACTCCATTTCTCTTTCTATCCACACCATGGTAAAACAGTTTGAACCCTGCTCCAATACTGCGAGCCTTGCTGCCCTTCCACTTGGTCTCTTGGACACATAAAACATCTACCTTTCTTCTCTGCATCATGTCAGCCAGCTCTCTACCTTTGCCTGTCATTGTCCCCACATTTAGAGTTGCAACCCTCAGTCCTACATTCTTCACTTTCCTCCTCTCCCTCTGTCTCCTGACACGTTTCCCTCCTCGGGGTCTTTGACTAACAGTAGCACAATTTCTGCCGGCACCCTGTTTGTCAACAGCACCGGTGGCGGTCATTGTTAACCCGGGCCTCGACCGATCCGGTATGGTTTCACGTAGAGGAACTCGCATTATGGTTTTGGCAAAAGTGTTTTACACCGGATGCCCTTCCTGACACAACCTTCAAGATTTACCCGGGCTTGGGACTGGCACAAGAGATACACTGGCTTGTGCTCCCTAGTGGCTGGTTTACATCTAATGTTATAAACAAGAGTTGTAACCATTTTTGTCAACTGTTAAAAATCAAGTTGTGCACAATCTTATGCAATACCACACAAGGTTTGTTAGCACTTGAATACCTGTCAGCTACTACCATACCAAACTTTAGCTGAATATTTGTAATTAGCTGAATTATAAACATTAAGCATTTTTAAAAGTCATCTGGTTGTGGTAGCCATCTTGAATTAGGCTGATTCTGAAGGTAACCTGTTGTATTAAACTTTATTTAACCAGGCAAATCTCACTGAGCGCTTTAGGACGGCCTGAAGGCAGCCTAACATGCAGGTTTATGGTCTGTGGGAGGAAACTGGAGAACCCGGAGAAAACTTATGCAAACATGAAGACACCATGCAAACTCTGCACAGATAGACCCCTGGTCAAACTGGGGATTGAAACCAGGACTTTCTTGCTGTGAGGCAACAGTGCACCACTAGGCCATTGTGATGCAGTAAATTGTAGATCAGGGGTCACCAACGTGGTGCCCGCGGGCACCCGGGTGCCCCCAAGGACCATTTGAGGTGCCCCCGGACCTGTTCTAAAAATAGCACAACTCACTACTAAGCTGCGTTTAAAATTTCATTTTATTCAGTTGTTATTCTTTTTTTGTATTTATATATATTTTAAAATGTCTATCTTAAAAATATGTTCTTAAAAATATGTTTATTATACATTTTTTTCAATTTACGCTTTGTTATTTCCAAAAAGTTTATCAAACTGGTGCCCTTTGACTCCGTACCCATGAAGTAAGGTAGCTCTTGGTTTCGAAAAGGTTGGTGACCCCTGTTGTAGATGGACAACCAATGATTACTTTCTAAGAATTTCCTTAAAATTAATTTAGTGGTTAATGAGCTATTTTGCTAACACAACCAACAAAAAAAATAAAACATGCAGACACAGACAAATACTTCATTGGCCTTGGGTGGTGGATGATGAATCTAAACTCCCGCTTGGTATTTTAAGACCCTTGTCAGGCTCCTGACCTCAGCTTGGCTGTTGCACAGTTTGTAGGAACTTTTCTTTGGGACTATTTCCTTTGTAAAAGCTGTCAGCAGGGAAAAGTCCAGGGGCCTCATGTATCAACCGTGCGTGCGCACAAAAACATTGCGCACGTCACTTTCCACGCAAAACCCCGTATGTATCAAAACTGAACTGAACGTGAATATATGCGCATCCAGGTACATATCCACGCAAGCTCCCGAGCAGGCGTACGCACGTTTCTGTGGTTCTTGTTCCTTTGGCGACACTTACAGGTGTTTCAGAGAAACTGAAGCCCCACAGTCTGTGGTTGACTTTAAGAGCGGCTTGAAGACCTTTCTTTTCAACCGAGCATACTTTACTCCTCATGATTCTACTTTTGATCTTAGCTGATACTGTTGTTGATTTTAATTGTTTTATTATTTGTCTTATTGACATTCAAATATGTTGCACCTTGTAGCACTTTGAGATTTCCATTAATGAAAAGTGCGTTATAAATTGAATTCATTATTATTATTATTATTATTATTATTATTAACTGTTCATGATGTGAAAATGATTAATATTCCCTCCAAACACACGATTAACAAGTATTACATCCACATGACGCAGTGAAATAAAGGACGCGCAAAGTTGTGCCAAAAATAAATTTAACAGGAACGGATTCATTCAGCCTTACTGGAGGTTATAATAAATAGTGTAACACGCAGAGCATTTATTTAGAAACAGATATAATTTTCCGATCTAGGATATGGCTTATCAGCCGTTTTCAGAAATAATAATTTTTCAGTTTGGCACTGCTGCTGCGCTCTGGGGAGCCGTGCATCACGCGTGCATACAGAAGCAGCGGTCAAACTGTTCCACAGAGGGAGCTGCAGGTCGATCGGGACTGTGCAGTCCAGTCCACACAAAGCCGGATCATGTCCAATGGAATGTCTCATCCATATGATTCCAAAGGCTGAGTGGTCGCGCTTGGAGCGCGCGCGCACCCTCACCGGTGTCGACACGGCAGCTGGAGGTGTTTCATTATCTGCGTTTATTGTAGATTTCTCCAAAATGACACGTGAAAGTACACCTTATATAACTTGTAGGAGAGTAAAAGCTTCACAGACAGACTGCGCACAGGGCTGCGGAGGGCGCAGCGTCTGGAGACGCCAACATCACGTGATGTCATGAAATGTCTCCACCAAGACGCACAGACTCGTTTCTTCACATCATCTACATAAACAAAGATCTATGTTCTAGCAAACATCCAAGTAAGTTCCTCTGTGTTTACAGTAATAATGGTAATAAACTCGTGCGCAAAGTTAATATTTCCACACAGAATGAATGAATGAGCCGGTTCGCGCACCACAGCAGGGTGCGCATACCGACACACAATCACTCGTTCTTTGCATGATGAACACATTTTATTACTATTCTTACTTAGGATGTTTGTCCTCACTCATATTATATTAAATTCATTATTTTCCCGAATCTAGAAATCATTTCTGATCGCGCAGGGATCAAACAAACATGTCCTTCACACATGCAGGAAGTAATTAGCATCTGTTTAACATATGTAAATGAAGGCGTGTCAGGGGAGGTGTCTCACGTGCGCTCAGTTCCACGTCAATTGTGATGTACAAAAGGAATGTGCGTGGATTCAGGTGTACGCACAGTTTGATAAATCTGGATCTTTTTGTGCGTAGACACTTTTCTGGATTTCACCGTACGTCACTTTTCAGTAGGAAATCCACACAGGTTTTTGATACATGAGGCCCCAGGAGAAGCTGCACTCTTTGACATTTATATGTTCTTTAATGTGTGAAATTTCAAACTAATATTCCAAATGTCTTTATTAAGAGGTTTTTGTTAGCTTAAAGTGTCACTGACATGATTTTTTTACTATGCATAAAATTGCTCAAAATATATATATTTTATCATTTAAATATGTTCGTTTTTGCAAACAAAATGATAAATCAATTTAATTTTGCTTTAAAAGTGATTTTAAACTTTGCACGTGTTTATTCACGGGAAATCCGATTATACACGCGAATGCAACATCTGTGACGTAAAATCGGGCAGAGGGCTACGTCTCTTTAATAGCGGACAATTTATAACCCGACGAATTTAGAAATCTAAGTTAAGATTTGAGCTATTTGTCTTCAGTTTGGGAAGCAGAAAGTTAGATGAACAAGAAACAGCAGGTTCTAATTTAGGTCTGCACCCGTATTTAATTGAGTCTTACCTTTCCAGGAAGCGAGGGATCTCCGAGGGGGGGCAGCTTTGTTTATTCCATACTTGACGAAGTATTTCATCTTTTGGGAAAGTGAAAAGGCTCACTTGTTCACTGATGATATTAGAACACCCAAATGTGACACAACGTAACGGCATTTTTCAAGTAAAAAAAACAAACTGCGACGCACGCTCCAGACACACGCAGACTGCCTCTGCCCGATTTTACGTCACAGATGTTATATTCGCGTGTAATCGGATTTCCCGTGAATAAACACGGCGCAAAGTTTAAAATCACTTTTAAAGCAAAATTAAATTGATTTATCATTTTGTTTACAAAAACGAACATATTTAAATGATAAAAGATATATATTTTGAGCACTTTTATGCATAGTAAAAAAAATCATATCAGTGACGCTTTAACTACTTTCCACAATAGTAGTGTATCAGTTAACTGAATGGAAGTGGAATCAATTCACAGCTTTTCAATCTGTCAATCAGGCACTAATCTGAACAAGATCCATTTCATATTAGGTCACCATATTATTCAGAACAGTCTGACGGACCTATCTGTGTCAGGCAGTGCGTTTGAGTCATATTGTAAATGCCTTCTTCAGTAGTTGTGCATTCTGTTTACCAGACCTGGAATGTTGACTGACCTTTAAAGTATATTTTTTGTGTTTGTTTACTCCAGAAGTTATATTTTTCAAAGTACAAAAAAAGTTAAATAAATAAAAAAAGTTAAAATCTGCTCAAAACAATAAACTCCACTTATATTTAATTGATGATAGATATTCATACAGTTTTAAAAGCCCAGACCAACCAAGTAACAGTCTTAAGGCTCCCAGCCCCAAAGGCCTTGTGTGAGTGAGTCAGTGCATGCACACGCAGTGCCAGCCAGGTGACATTCCTGCAGGACAGAGAAACAAACAAAAGCTAACTGTGTTACGTTAAATGGGCCTGACTCGTTTGTCAAGCTGGACAGTTTCCTTCCAGATGAGAGTGAGTTTTCCAACTCAGCCTCATTCCTGAAACCACCTGCCTGCTGCACGCCTGGGACACACAACGCTCTGCGTCTGAGGGGGAACCCACTCTGAAGAGCTCACAGTTTGCTTTAGATTAAAGTGAGATCTATCCAGACTCAGGATGAGAGGCTGATGAAGACAACAGATTTAAGGATCTTATTTGCCATTTCTGTGGAGACTGACACTCGACATCATGGAGCAGGTGAGTTGTCCAAACACCTCCCAACAACAAGCATTTTTTATGTCAGGTTGAAGTCAGTCTGATTTGTTTTATAACATAGTAAATGACACCACATGTTACAGAAATTAGAAAAACTCAAAAGGACAAACCCAAACTCACCTGGATCAGGTTGGCATCTTCAGATCTATCTTTTAGATTTCAGTGGATAATACAACAAAAAAATGGGGTCACATTTTACTGTCAGTGACTCTTCCCAGGTGGATTATTATCATTAATACAAATAGCTGGTCCCCGTTTGATACATTTTAGAGCTAGATTCTTAATTCTTACCTATTTTTTCTCAAAGTTTTCTGAATAAGTACATATTATATGATAAGTTTATCAGTATATGTGTGTGTGTGAACATCAAAAATGTGGTAGAAATAAGATTTAAATAAGAGAACATAAGTTAAACAAGCTTCTGAAATGTAGATTTTGGTGTTTTAACAGAAAATACAAACCCCCTTGATTTGAACTGTAGGACTTAAAAGTTATCAAATGTGATATGTGTCTGTGTTTCTTAAAAAAAACTTCCATTGTGTGTTAAATATGAAGTAACAGGCTTCACAGGGTTGGATTGGCCCAAGTGAAGTTTCTCAGTCATTCATTCATGACCCTTGTGAATGAGAAACATTGGAAGGTGCTTTGCAGAACTTGCACAAATTAAGTAGACAAGAGTAGACAATAAAAGAGCACACAGCAGGTGTGTTTGTGTATATACTGTATACATATACATATAGGTTTCTCTCTCTATCTCGTGGAAATAAGTGTTTTAATAAGTACTGTGTGTATTTGAAAAGAGACTATACGACTGAGTAAATCTGAGTGATACGTGAGCTTGATCCTGAGCTTTCTGCTTTTTGTGATACTTTTTAGCAGGAGAACTCAATGGACTTTAAGAGTGTAAGAGCCATGTTCGAGGAGAAAGAGCACCTCCTGAAGCAACCCAAAGCCAAACCTGTTGTCCCAGAGAAACCAAAGGCTGTCCCTCCTCCTCAGAGCCCCACTTACCTCCCAGCAGGAGCACGCCCCTCCCTGCTCACCTCCATGAACCAGGCCTTGGAGGCGAATGCATTGAATGCACCCAGAGTGGTCTTCAGAGAGGAAAAGAAGGAGGTGAAGAAGCCTCTCATCCAGGCTAACGCGAAAGGTAAAGACAAAACTAATGGAAAAGTGAAGGAAACTAAAAGTAAAATGGGGAAAGAAAGAAAGAAGCAGGAAGAAAAGCAAGAAAATTCATCAGATATGAAGGACAAGAAATTTCCATCATTTCTGACAAAGAAGGAGGGCACAGCAGAGTTGGTGCCAGCCCCTCCTCCACCTAAGGCGCAAAAGAAGAAAGGTTTCCCCGTTTTTAAAAAAAGCACAAAACGGGACTCGGCGATGCTCCTTGACTCACCAAGCTTGGAAGTGTCTGCACCACTGCAACTCCTCCCTGTGGCTTCTGATGTCGACAACATGCCAGAAGAATCTGTTTACTCAATACCAAAGTCCAACCTCATAAAACAGAACTCCTCAGCTGACCCTGAACCTCCTGACTTCTCCCCACCTCCCGTTAGTTGTCCTGATGTCCCCGCTCTAAGAGCCCCAACCCCACAGATCGAAACCCCATCTGAGACAGAAAATCCTGCTTTGCCTGTTTTCAGCACTATCAGCCAAACTGAGATGATTCTCAGTCCACCAAGTGTTGGCCCATCTCATCCAGCTGTTACTGTATCCACTCCTCCAAACACTGATGCTCGATCTCGTCCAAGCTTTGCACCTCCAGCCCCTCCGAACAACGCTCTTCCATCACATGAAGTTCAGTCACCTGTTGCAACTTCAGCTCCTCCCAATATTATGGCCCCCTGTCTCTCAGCCACAGCAATTCTTGATCCTTTACCCAGTGCTGCTCCAGCCCCTCCAAACACTGCTCCTCTCACACCCCCACATAGAGTGTCTCCCATCCCTCTACTCTCTGTATCTCCTGTTTCGTCACTCCAGGCAAGCCCTATTCCTCCAACCAGGCTGTCTCTCTCAAAGGCCACTGCTGTGGCCTCTTCTCCACCTCCATCTCCTCTTGAGCTTCAGGCCATGGCAGAGTTTGATCCAGAGGATGTCACTCTTGCTGTTGCTGCAGAAGAGAGCGCTCTCTCTCCAGAACCGGACTCTACTTCGTCTAAAATCGAGCGTCCGGTCTCTGCGCTGTCGTTCCTGGAGAGGGCAGAGGATATGGGCCCTGGAAGCAAAACCTCTGCGGGTGACCTGAGGATTTTAAATGCTCTAGAGAAGGCACGCAAGAAGGCTGCCAGGTGAACAACACAAACTATCAAACCACAATCTCCCAGAGGTTAAAGGTCACCAAAGTGGGAAATTTTGTTTATTTATACCAGTTACCCAGTTATCTGCTAATGAACACTAATATGTAACTTCTTATCTGCTTCCAGTCCCTTGTTAAATTCTAACCAATGTCACTCCATCACCCCTCCATCTGAAGAGCCACCATTTCTTGAAAACCCCACAAGTCCTTTCCCAGAGCTTCCACCCATTGATTATGAGGGAGCGAAACTAGCAGAAGTTAACAACACAGAGCACGGTAAGTCTCAACAGAGCTCTCCCACTCTCTCCAGACTGCTTTCTTGTTATTTTCTTTGTTTATTTTATACAATTTTATAGGTAACACTTTAAAATAAGGTATACAAAAGTTATTGGTGAAGATTCTCAGTCATCCAGGACATGGTAAATTTAAAAATAGGTCAAAAACAAAACAACTGGAGAAACTGAAGACGTTTTGCTTTTCATCCATGGAGCTTTCTCAATTCAAAGAAACAAGGAGTGTGGGATTCAAGTTATACAGCTGAGGTGTCTTCTACGTCCACAGTTGGCAGCACGACAGCTCAGTGGTTAGCACTGTTACCTCACAGAAAGAAGGTCCACACAGTACTTTTTAAAACACTTCTTTCCACGAGATAGAGAGAGAACCCTACCGGTATATGTATATATACACAAACACACCTGCTGTGTGCTCTTTTATTGTCTACTACCTGGGTCTTTCTGTGTGGAGTTTGCATGTTCTCTCCGTACTGTTTGGGTTTCCTCCAGGTATCGGTACTTTGATTTCCTCCCACAGACCAAAAACCTGCATGTTAGGCACCCAGGCCTCCCTTGCAAAAGAGATCTGTGATCTCAATGGGATTTGCCCGTTTAAATACAGGTTAGTTAAAAAAAATTAAGTTCAGTTGTCCATCTACAATTTTTTTGCTTTGTTCTGTTTTGTTTTTTGAATGTCCAGAGGACCAGACTTAGCTTTTTTAGATTTTTCTACCTGGATTATTGAGCATGCATCAGGGTATTCAGTTGTTTTGTTTTTGACCTTTTTTGGATTTACACAAAATTTGATTACCTACTAGGGAATGCCTAAGGAACGAATCAGGAACACATCAGCAGCTAATTGTAGTTATGGAACGGACTACTGGTTAGTTACCTGGGAAATGAAGAGGAATTAATTAGGAACTAATGAGTGATTACCATGGAAACCAAAGAGAAACGAACCAGGAGCTAATGGGTAGTTAACCAGTACTTGCTGGGGAACACATAGCCAAGCCTCACTAGGGGACTACTCGTTAGTTACCTTGTAAATGAAGAGGAACTAATCAAGGTAATGAAGGTCAGGTAGTGATTGAGTAATGATTGGTTCCTCAGTAACTATTTGATATGATGCTTCACTACATCAATGAACAAAATATTAGCCAGGTAATGATTTGGTACTCAGTAAGTGATAGCCAGACGTTAAGATGGCAGCAGTACAACATTATGAAATTGCTAATCAGTGATAGACTTGAGACCTGTCCAGGGTGTACCCCGCCTCTCACACAATGATGGCTGGACATGGGCACCGGTGACTCAAAAAGGAAGAAGTGGGAAAAAGATGGATGGATGGAGTGGTAAGAATACAATAAAATCAGTAATCACTAGGAAACAGGTTTTTGACAATTACGAGCTGTGACCTCACTAGTGCAGGGTTTATTCAGAACCCACATGGATAATTTATCCTCCGTTTCTGTGGTAACAAACCAGTAGTCCCCTATAACGCTTGGCTGTGTTCCCCAGTAAGTACTGGTTGACTGCCCATTAGCTCCTGATTCGTTCGTCTTTAGTTTCCTTTGTAATTACCCATTAGTTCTTGATTAGTTCCTCTTCATTTACAAGGTACCTAACCAGTAGTCCCCTAATTATTTTTTATATTCTCTGTTATAATTTTTATATTATCTGTCATTTTTTTATATTCTGTTATTTTTTTAATTGTCTGTAGTTTTTCTATTTTATTTTTTCATTTTTTTATTCTGTTTTTTTTTATATCTAGTGTGATTCCTTATGTATGTTCCTGTGTTCCCCAGTAAATACTGGTTAACTACCCATTAGTTCCTGATTCATTCCTGAGGTGTTCCCTAGTAGTTACTGGTAATCAAATTCTGTGTACTTTATTGTAAAGTAACAAAGTTCATGCTCAATCATCCAGGTATCAAAGCCAATAATTCTCAGTCGGGTTATGAACCGACTGAGAATTGTTGGACTTATTATAAAGTGCTACCCAATTTTATTCATCTTAACATGAACAGAGGAACATGTTTTGTCTTATCAAAGCACCGAGGGAAAAGGCATGCTGAAAAGGCTAGAAAAAGTTTCAACTGTACAGAATGTTTTGTAGAATGAACGCCTATGGTTGCGTTGGAGCAGCTGTGAAGATGAACACATTAACAGCAGTCCTAGCATTCTTTTATGCTCGAAACAAGCGATCAGCGGGTAGGGCAGAGCTGCACAGGTATGCCAGCTATGACAAACTAGTGATACTTAAAAGTCTGCTAAACAACAGCTCAGGACAAGTAGAACACTGCTCAATCTGCTTAGAGAGACTTTTAAAAAATTAAACTACTCGTGCAGACGATGTACTGTACACTGTTCAAATCATGAAATATCCACCCATCCATTATCTTTACTCGCTTCTTCCTTTTCAAGTCACAGGGGTCACTGTTACCCATATCCAGCAGTCACTGTGCAAGAGGCGGGGGACACCTTGCAGGTCTCCAGTCTACCACAGGGACACATAGAGACAAACGAGACAAACAACCATTCACTCTCACCTAGGGACAATTTAGAGTCACCAATCAGCCTAACATGCATGTTTTTGGTCTGTGGGAGGAAACCGGAGTACCTGGAGAAAACCCATGCAAGCACAGAGAGAACATACAAACTCCACCCAGAAAGGCCTTCAGCCAGGATTTGAACCAGCGACCTTTTCGCTGAGAGGCAACAGCTCTACCAACTGTCTATCATGAAACATGTAATTTTAAAAAATATAGTAAAGGTTCTAAAAAATATGTCTGGAATTCAGGTTTGAGGAAGTGCAAAAATCTTGAAAATAAAAGTGAGTTTAGTTCGTAAACATTAAACCTGTACAAGCACGAACGATGAAGCCCTGACACCTCAGTTAAAACATTAGCTCCTTCAGCATGTTTGACTGGTTTAATTAATGATCTTACAAATCAACTGGCTTGATATTTCTCCTTTTGTCTTCCTTGATGTGTTGTTTCAGCTGTGGGTTTTCATAAATGAACACTACTCAATGTTTAAGGTGTCAACCAGCTGAAGGTGCATCATTGTAGCAGTATGACATGAGATTATGTAATTATTTGCAGAACAAGACTCTCTAATCTGGGAAAGTATAAATGAGAAAGAGTTTGACAGTGCACCAGCACTCCAGGTTGTTCCTCCTGCTCCACTCAGACAGGAAGTTGTGTCTCTGTATTCTGCTCCAGCAAAACACGACAGACCTTCCTCTGTCAGCTTAAGTGAGGATGAAATAATCCCCCCTCCTCCTCTTTTTGAAGGTAATAATTTGATGACCAACTTTACACTCTTAATTATCTTATAATAAGCTGAAATGTTTTGTTGTGTGTCGTTTATTTTGTCCTGATCTGCAGAGTTTTTAGAGCCAGAAGCTGCAGACGTTCCAGAGTCAGAGGATTTGGCTTCAGATGCCAATTCTCCAGATGTGCCAGCAGCAGAGTGGGAGAACAAAAACTACAAAGGTGCTGATGCTGCAGATGGACCAAAGCCATTAAAGTACTATGGTAATGGGATAACTGATGCAGAAACTGAGGCCCACTCAGAGCCGGAGTGTGAAAACAACTACGAAGAAAGTCCTTTTCCAGAATCTTCCCAACCGGTTTCCCTCCAAGTGACTCAAGATCCACCACCAGCAGAGGAGTAAGACATAAATTAAGATTTGTTTAGTTGGTTTGGATGTTGTTTTTTTAGTTTTTCTTTCATCATTTTGTAGTTTTACATTTTTAATTACTATATGCACAGACAAGCTGCCTGTTGTTGGTCTTTTCATATTAGCGTCGATCCCAAAAATGATGATTTGTTCTAAGATCAATGTAAGTCAAGTCAAATTTATTTATAAAACACATTTGAAAACAGCAGCTGTTACCAAAGTGCTTAACAATAACAATCAAGACAGTAATTTAATGAAAAAAATACAAAAATATTAATTTCAAGCATCAAAAGAAAAACAGGAAAACAGAACAATGAAATTATAAATCAAATCACACTGTGTTAAACATCACTGAAAACAGGTGTGTTTTTAAGAGATTTAAAAGCAGGGTGTAAAGTGGCTTGTCTAATAATTCATTCAACACTTGCTCTTCTCAAGGGCGGATGTCTTCTCTCGGTCTCCGCTTTGCTTTTGCTTTGTCTTGTCTGTGAAACTATCTGAGAGCCTCTCTTCTACAAAATCTTCTAAATCATAACTATGGATTTCAATTTGGTCAGTTGGTCCCTCAACACAACTGATAACATTTCTTCAACAAGAAGACAGGCTGTAGGCGAGCCGATTTGCCCTGTTGACATGCACACAGCTGGATATCTCATCAACTTGGAAAACGATCACGTGTCTATCTCTGCTGTCATCTGTGGATCTTAAGGATGCATATTTAATTGGATTTATGACAACTGGTTCCTGCTTTTTGGATTTGGCTGGTTCCTGGTCTTTCAACACACAAGGAAGACGTCGGCAGCAAATCTGGGCCTGATCAGGCTGCCTGCCTTACATGGCTTGGTTCATGTCTCGAGAAATCAGACTTTTGGCTGAATGGATTATATCTCGGGGATTTTTCTCGTGCATGCTCCATTGGTTTGGTCATTTTAATTTGGACATTTTGAAAGCAAGTGGACCGACACAGACTGAAGGCAGTTGTCATTAAAGTTCTGCCTGTTCCCAAAACAATCTGAAATTTGGCTCCCTGACTGGCCTTGACAGGCCGTCTTATCTCGCCCTCAGAAGTTTTGTAAACCAGACGCTCTCACTCCAAAACATCTGCTGAGGAATTCTTCAGAGAAGCCCAGCTGAATAAACATTCTGTCATCATTTCAGGACTCTGGCCTCGGCAGTCCTCGGCAGCTCCCCCTCCCCCCCCCACTTTCTGTGTGATGTCGGCGTCATTATCCGCTTGTGTGCAAGACTTTTTTTCATTACCACATTTTTTACCTTGAAGCAGAGGTCAAAAAATGTGTTAGGAATTTTTTTGTCTCCAAACCCTATGTGTCAAAACCCTATGTGTCATTTTTCACCACTTTTATTGTCTGTCCAACAGATCTCACTTGTAAAATGAGTCTCGAGGCTCAATGTGATTTATCTGTTTAAATAAATGTTGAATGAATTGGGGGTCAGATCATTCCAGAGTTTAGGTCCAATGACAGAAAAAGTCAGATCTCCTCTGAACTTCTACCTGGTTTTTGGTACAACCAAAAGCAGCTGGTCAGATGCTCTCAGCATCTGAGGAGGAACATATACTTGAAATAGGTCAGAGAGGTATGAGGGCGCAGTATAAGTCTGCAGTGGAGGTACGAAGCGGCAAAACTTTGAAATAACCAGAACTTTTTAATGAGTGTTCAATTGTTTTTCCTTTTTAGGCCTCAAGTTAATTCCAGAAATGGTATGTATGAGGAGAATGAAAACATGTATGAGGACATCGCCACGTCTGTCAACAAAAAGAAGGGAAAGAGCAACAGCGACAAGAAACGCAAAGGGACACCAAAAAGTAAATGTTATTAACAGAACCACCGCGTGCTCACACCGGGAACAAGAACTATAACACTTGCTTTATGCCACATCCATCTATTTCATTTTCATGCAATGTTGTTATAAAGAATCACTGCTTGTCCTCATGGGGCTTTCTGTTTTCTTTTTCATCCTAGATCCATACAATGATTCATCACAGGAAACAGTAAGCTGTTTTGTGAACATTTAAAGTCAATTACCTAACATGTTATTTGTTTAACCATGTTTTAAATATTTTATTCAAACAGAATTGAGTGTTATTTGCGTGTTGTTATTTACAGGCTCAGGAGAAAACCAAGACTGGCAGGTTCATCAAGTAAGGCCTTCATTTTCAACCCACAGCTGTATTTTCCATCTCATTCATTCCTGAAAGAGAGAATGAGAAAAATTTGTTTCCTCTCTTCAGTTTCAGCATGCAAAAAATAAAAAATAACATTCAAACAAGATGATATTGATTGTTTTCTGTTGCGCAGGGTGGAAAAAAAGCGCAAGGAGGACGAGAAGGATGAGAAGGACGAGAAGGAGCTGAAGAAGAAAGAGAAGCAGCGGCTGGAAAAAGAGAAGAAGGAGATGAAGGAGAAACTGGAACGGGAGAAGAAGGAGCAGAAAGAGAGAGAGAAAAAGGAGAACGAGATGAAGAAGAGATTCAAAGTGAGAGTTTACTGTTATTTTGACAGAAAAAAAAGGGAGGCACGCAGGTTAAAGAAGGGTGGGGTGTTTGTGTCGGCATCCAAACCTGTCAGGATTCATTCCTCACTGTGGACGAGCTGAGTGCAAACACATTCTGCGTAAACATTTGCTTCATTATAAGCAATATTTCTGAAATGAGAACAAAAACAGACTTTTTTTCCCCATGATTTGTGAAACCTGGCTGAGTTTGGGTGAACATACAGTATTTATCTGTCTAAAACCAGAGCTAACCAGCCACTTCAATCACTTTAAGTGTTTTATTTCCATTTGATACCCAAACTCACAGAAATCTATTTCTGTTTCAACCCAACACCTTGATCCCACAAAGTTTTACTTTTATGATCATTTCTCTTTTGGTGCCTCTATAATAGAAAATTCATTAACACTGGTCCCACTCTGAAGAAATAACAGCAACATTTCACATAAACAAGACAATCATCTATAAACAGGTGGCATTATGACACAGGCAGTGCTGTGATCTATTGGCCTCAGAAGCATTTGTAATGTGTGTGGGGGGACGATACAGTGGTGGGAGTGTGAGGGGGTTCACCCCTAGAAATGTTTGAATAAAGTAGATGCCATTTCCTGCATTCTGGTGTATTTTAACTAGGGATGGGGCCGATCTGATCCAGTATCGGTATCGGCATCCGATACCAGCATAATTTACGTATCGGATTTTCCGATCCAACCGGCCGATATTTCCGATCCTTGATGTATGTCGGAGAGCACGTATATTGCACCATACTCTGTGACTTCTGCCTTAACAGTGTGTGAGTTAAACCCAAAGAAGACACTCTAAGCCTCACAACAGCTAATACCCAAACGTTAATAGCACACAAGAGGCAGGTCTATATCACAGACGTCCTTCTGACTCATGGTGCAACCCGGAACACTAAAATACTGCTAAGCATTATGGGAAATTAACACAGTCCACTCCCTGTTTTTTGTTTAGTTTTTGATTGTGGCACTATGAGTTGTAATTCTTGTTGGCTTTGATCAAAAGATACAGATTTAAACTATAATTGAACACTAATATACCGCTAAGCATTATGGGAAATCAACATAGTCCACTCCCCGTTTTTTAGTTTTGTTTTTGATTGTGGCACTATGAGTTGTAATTCTTGTTGGTTTTGATCAACGGATACAGATTTAAACTATACATTGAATTTACATTTATAAATTCTAAAATAGACACACACATACCACTGAATAGAGCATGCTCTGCTTCTCTCGCTAGTGACTCACAATACAGATGCACTACTAACGCTAGCCAAGGTGCTACAGATGCTACACATGTTACAGATGTAGCACTCTGCTTCTTTAACAAACACCCCTCCCTGGGGTGCATGGTGGATGGCCCAAGGGCGGTGGTGTGTGTGTGTGTGTGGGGGGGGGGGGGTCACGTCTTTAATTGGTCTGCAGAAATGTTTTAATCTTAATGAGTCATGAAGTACTGCTGGTTGATTTGCCTGTTTCACCTGATGCCTGTTTGATATGTAGGATCCACACAGACGCTAACTTTAGTCGTTTTTGAACAAACCAAACATTAATTAAGGTTGTTAGGCAAACAGCATATTACTTTTATAAAGATCTGTGTTGACAGAAAATATTAAAAGCTTTAAAATATTTGTTCTCCAGAAGCCATCTCAGGAACTACATAAGAGCTTTGTCCAAAATTGTTACCCTAAAATTTAGAATTTTTTTATTGACCTGGTTGTATATCTGGACTCTTTGAGATGCTACTAATTTTAAAGTCTCTGCAAATATTTAATAAAATAAATTATCCTCTCTTTTTTTCTAGGGTTTTAAGAATCAGGATATAAAGCAAACGGTCTGGTCTTTATCAGGTTCTAAAATTATTCTAGTCTAACCTCAGAGGAACCAAATTTTTTAAAAATCCCACCATCATTATTTATTCAACAGAAACACCCAAAAGGGAAATGATGTGTGTAAAAATCCAAGTTGACCTTATGATTGTTGCTCCTCATGATTTTAGCATCAAAGATTCTCAGTAGATGTTTTCTGTGTGATTTAATGAGTATTTCAAATGGTTGTGGAATAAATTCTCCCACTTATTTTTCCAACATTGCCTCAGTTCTTTGAGGGTTGTAGCATCTATTTCTGCACATCTCTCTTCTGCTGTGTCTGGATCATTGTTCTATTTCATGATCTACTTTGAGCCAAATGTCAGTTTTCAACTGTCAGACAGATGGCCCCACATTATGGCCCCACATTTGGTTCTGAAATCCTTTGGTCTTCAGATGAGTTAATTCGATGGCTGCAAGGTGCACAGCTCAAAAAAAAGTGCTGATATGCTGAACTTGATTTTTGACAGACATGCTGCAGTGTATCAAAGGTCCCTACATTAGTCTCATCTGTCCAAAGCAGTGCTTAATTTGAGCCGGATCCTGCCAGAACAAGATCTGGGAACTCTTATTTTGACAGGGTGTATTCCAGTTACTCTTTGCTTAGATCTGGCAAATTGCAGGCTTACTAATAAAGTTATGAACAAATATGACTGCCTTGAATGAATAACACTTATATTGAATATGTAAACTGAAAATAATCATATAAACACTCATTTTAAACACAAAAGTCACTTACAACTTCTTAACATCACATACCAGCTGCCCTATGGGCTGAAGCATATGCCACCAGAAACTGCTTCTACCTCTAAAAATAGCTCTGCCCTTAAAAGAGTGGTGGAGGTGAGTGCCGAACTAACCAGGCAGTCATGTCCTGGCAGGAGCTCACAGGCAGCCACCATGAACAGACAGAGGAGGCACTTGGAGGTTTCACATGTGGAGTCGGACAACAAGCAGGACAATGAATTCAGTGGAGAAGAGTCGGGCTTGGAACCGTCAAGTATGAGCCTGGGTAGGATGCTTGACAGATGTGGAGTGTTTACAATCATAGATAAAAGTAGATGCATAACAGCCCATTAAAATACATCAAAATGTAGGAAATTGCATCTACTTCATTCAAAATTTTCTGGGAGAGGACCCAGACCCCCCGACCCCAAGCCCCAAACCCCACCCTACTACCACCACCACCACCCGCCGCACCCAAACGCACATACACACCCACCAGCCCGCCTGCAATTTGTGTTCTGGCATCGATCAGTTTATAAAATTAAGCCCTGGTCTAAAGGACATTGTTCCAAAAGCTGTGGTTCATTCAGATGAAACTATGGAAAAATTAATCATGCAGCCATGTTATTTTAGATAGAAGTTTTCTTCTGGAAACTTTTACTTTTTCAAAACAAGGCATCAATCTTTAACCTTCTAACCTGAAGCGTCTCAGATAAAAGCGCTAGTTTTACTACACACTCTAACCATGTTGTGAATTTACTGGGATGTCCACTTGTGTGAAGATTGGCAGTGGTCCTAAATGTTTCCACTTCATGGACTCCAAACAGTTTTGAAATTATCTTTGACATTTTCCAGATTGATGGACAGTAACAGTTGCTTCTCTAATGTCCTTGTTGTTGACTTTCCTTCTTGGCATTGTTACACACCTGTAAGCTCCAGAGCATCAAACTCCTGCTGTTATAGACACGATCATGCTGATGATCAGTTAATCAGCAGTTCCTTGATAATACTTTTCCGCTTTAAATCCTGTAGATGCAGCAAGAAGGGCTTGTATTGTATTATTTGTTTTTGTTTAATATCTAAGGAAATTATGAACTATGTTAATTTAAGATTAGATTTGAATAATTTTGGAACCTGGTAAAGACCTGATGTACTGTATAATTTTTTTCTGTGATTGTATTACAAAATGTTTCTTCTCAGTTCATCATTTATCAGAAGAGGATAGTTTGTAAACAGTCTTAGTTTTCAAGATTAGATCAAATTTAAGATGCTGAACTTAGTGTTGCTGTGTTTGTCAGATCTCAGGACAGGAGGAAGTCTTGTACCAGGCAAAAGTGAACGTAACCACAAAGGGGCGTAAGCACAACCTGCCAGTCAAGAGCGGAGACACTGTCAACATCATCCGAACTGATTTCTGCCCGAAAGGGAAGTGGCTGGCCCGGGACAGCAGTAACAACTGTAAGCTCAAAACAGATTTCCCCGCATCATTTAGCAGTGTTTATCTCATGAAGTGTGCAGTCCAACTCAGAGAACAGATGTTCAGAAAGCTTGTTTTGAACCTAAATCGACGACTGTTTCCCCAGATGGGTATATTGATGTGCAACATGTGGAACTGGATATCAAGGAGATGTTGGAGCTGGGGAAAAAAGCTGCCCGTAACAGTGCCGTCATAGAGCTGAAGGATACCAATGCAGGCAACAGGTGGGTCTTTGCAGCACAAAACACTATCACACACAGAAACAATGACACAGTTTTTAATCTTTAACTTTGATCAAACAAGGACTTCTGTCTTTTTCTCAGGGCTTCAAACCAATTCCCAAATGAAACCTGTAAGTCTTTCCAGTTATCCCAGTATTCATGATTACAGATTGCTTAAATGTATTCAGCACCTTGGGGGAAACTCTATTTCACGCTGCTTGTGATGTTTTCAGTCACAGACGACAGTGAGGAGTGGACCTGTGATGAGGATGAATCCCACTCTCCCCTAGCTGATACTACAGATCACTTCTCTGCGGGGTAACAATCTGTTTTTACACTGATCCATCACCTATTAAGGACTTCTCATGAAGTCTGGATTCATCAATATTTTTATCTCTGCAGGGTTCACAGCAAGACTCTGTCCATGCCAGATATGGGTAAGACATTCCAACATATGTATGGTAGATGTGTGTCTGTGAGTGTTGGATAAATAAATATCCTTTCATCCTCTACTTGCACAAATAAGCCACTCTGAGGACACAAGAAGATTTTTTAACTGGTCTTTTACTAGCAAGAGTAAAGGCTTTCACAGATGTACAAAGTTAAATGCTTAGAGACTCATCAGTGAGAATCTGCACTGGACAGTGAGGCAGGAAGTGGACAGGCAGGAAGTGTTTTATAATGCATGCTTATCAGACAGAGGTGAGGTCAAGATGACCTCGGCTTTTCAGCTTACAGACTCGGAGAAGGCCTTGGAGTTATCAGGTGCCTGCAGGCTCCTCTCTGAGCAGACAAAAGACTCTCTGACCTCACACACATGGCTCAACATTAATTTAACATTAGTTACTGATAAACATCCATCACCTTTACCTAAATTTCCCTGACATTGACTCAGGTCCGAAGAACTCCATCTGCGTTGCCTCCAAATAAAGTTTTTGCATTGAAGGAGTTACATTTGTTAAATGATGAGTAAAATAAAATTGTTTTTGCTAGTGCCTGTTTCCAGAAACCCAATTATCATCCTCAAATCAGGGCTGACTGGCAGTAAATCATGTGACACATTTGTTTGTTGCGCTTATTTCCTCCGTGTCTTTTTGTGATATGCAGATTTGATCAACAATGTGGTATATGGCACTCAGACAGATTTTT
>JBBPBX010010973.1:35092-56869 GCA_038048925.1 Garcialebias charrua | reverse complement strand
CTTTGTTGTCGTTGTTGTCCTCTGGTTGTTGTTGTCCTGTTATATTTGTTGTCTTCTTGTCTTTGTTGTCCTCTTGCTGTTGTTGTCCTGTTGTCTTTGTTGTCCTGTTGTCTTTGTGGTCCTCTTGTCGTTGTTGTCCTCTTGTCGTTGTTGTCCTCTTGTTGTTGTTGTCTTCTTATAATTATAGTAATAATAATAATAATAATAATAATAATAATAATAATAATAATAATAATAATAATAATAATAATAATAATAATAATAATTTTCATTCAACCTTTATTTATACAGGCTAGCCTCGTTGAGTCACGGGGACTCATTTACAAGAGGGACCTGTCTCACTCACACCAAACAACCATCCACTCTCACACTCACACCTAGGGTCAATTTAGAGTCACCAATCAGCCTAACAAGCATGTTTTTTGGTCTGTGGGAGGAAACCGGAGTACCCGGAGGAAACCCACGCATGCACGGGGAGAACATGCAAACTCCACCCAGAAAGGCCCCGGACCGGGATTTGAACCGGCAACCTTCTCGCTGAGAGGCAGCAGCTCTACCAGTTGTGCCAACGTGCTGCCCAAATAATAATAATAATAATAATAATTATCTTTAAAAGCGCCTTTCAGGACACCCAAGGTCCCTTAGCAAACCAATACAGTGCAAACATTATCAGTGACAAATTGAAATATAAAATACATAAAGATTATAAAATGCAAAATAATAAAAATACATTTAGTAAAGTTAATGATAAGCTAGTCTAAAGAGATGTGTTTTCAGAGCAGTCTTGAACAGAGAAAGGGAGGTGGTGTTTTGAAGGTCTGGTGGTAGAGCGTTCCAGAGGTGAGGGGCAGAGCAGGTGAAGGCCCTGCTCCCCATGGTGGAGAGGTGGGCAGAGGGTACATGGAGATGTAGTGAAGAGGAGGATCTGAGAGAGCGTGATGGGATGGAGATTTGTAGGAGGTCAGATAGATAAGGAGGGGCAAGGTTGTGGATAGATTTGAACGTGAGAGTAGAATTTTGAAGATGATGCGTGATTTAACCGGGAGCCAGTGGAGCTGCTGCAGGACAGGAGTGATGTGGTTATAGTAGGAGGAGCCAGTGGAGCTGCTGCAGGACAGGAGTGATGTGGTTATAGTAGGAGGAGCCAGTGGAGCTGCTGCAGGACAGGAGTGATGTGGTTATAGTAGGAGGAGCCAGTGGAGCTGCTGCAGGACAGGAGTGATGTGGTTATAGTAGGAGGAGCCAGTGGAGCTGCTGCAGGACAGGAGTGATGTGGTTATAGTAGGAGGAGCCAGTGGAGCTGCTGCAGGACAGGAGTGATGTGGTTATAGTAGGAGGTTTGAGTGATGACACGGGCAGCTGAGTTCTGGAACATCTGTAACTTGTGGAGAGATTCTTGTCTTTGTTTTCCTCTTGTTGTTGTTGTTGTCCTGTTGTCTTTGTTGTCCTGTTGTCTTTGTTGTCCTGTTGTTGTTGTTGTTGTTGTCCTGTTGTCTTTGTTGTCCTGTTGTCGTTGTTGTCCTGTTGTCGTTGTTGTCCTGTTGTCGTTGTTGTCCTCTTGTCATTGTTGTCCTGTTGTCTTTGTTGTCCTGTTGTCTTTGTAGTCCTCTGTTGTCCTCTTGTTGTTGTTGTGCTGTCTTTGTTGTCCTGTTGTCTTTGTTGTCCACTGTTGTCATCAGTCTTTGTTAAACCAGGTGTCTCTTGTAAAAGAGTCCCTGAGGCTCAATGGGACTAACCTGTAGAAATAAAAGTTGAATGAATAAAAAATAAAACTTGCACATTATATTAAAAGAACTTGTTTGAAGACAAAACAAATTTCTAAAACTGAGTAGGAGAACCCACATGTGGGACCACCAGAACCACGTGTGGGACCACCAGAACCACTTTTGGGACCACCAGAACCACGTGTGGGACCACCAGAACCACGTGTGGGACCACCAGAACCACGTGTGGGACCACCAGAACCACGTGTGGGACCACCAGAACCACGTGTGGGACCACCAGAACCTCCTGCTGCTCGCGGTTCAGGGAGTTCCAACATCTGACTTGTAGTTTTTACACAGCGACAGTTTGTCTGAGGCTTACTTTTCAGGACGCGTGCTTTTGTAGCCTCTCATCGACTTCAGGGAGTGACAGGCCTGGGTGTGTGGTTACCGTGCCGACAGAATCCAGACTTAGTTTCTCAGGAGCCAGGGGCCTTCAGACAAGTGTGGCAGGAAGCCTGCACCTGGGGTTGGTGTTGGCGTGTTGTGTTGGCGTGTTGTCTTGGCGTGTTGCGTTGGCGTGTTGTGTTGGCATGTTGTGTGGAGCACGCAGCAGAAATACCAACGCCTCCTCCCAGTTAATCACTTTCTTTTCGTTTTACATGAAAGTTAAAAACCATTAAAGCGTGAAGAGATTTCAGGAGAACCTGGAACGCTCTCGTCTGTTGTCTGACCCGGTTCTGTCATCAGGGAGCAGAACCCGTTTGCAGCAGGGTGCAGCTTCTGAGGAAATCTGCTCGTGTGTGGACACGCCCCCATCAGCTGATCCCTGGAAAATGAACCGTTTATTCAAAACTGAGCAGAACTTTAGCTTTGTTAAATAAAATGTGTTTGTTGGGTTTTAGGTTCTGGTTCTGGACTCTGACTGGACCGCTGCAGAACCTCGGTTCTTTTCATTCTGACCCCTTCTGTTGTAGATCAGCTGCTGTGTTTGGGGTCATGGTCCTGTTGTTGATTTTAGCTACTTTTCTGCTGATGTTAGCTTTTTGTAAATGTTCTGCTTATGTTAGCTTTCAGCTACTACTCTATGTTAGCTTTCAGCTATTACTGTGCTAGCTTTTCCTTGTTCTGCATGTTTTACCTAGTGCTGTTTGTTTTAGCTCGTGTTCTACTCCCTTTAGCTTATATTTGGCTTGTTGGCTTGTTCTGCTGCATTAGAAATGTTATAGCTCATGTTCTGTAGACTTTAGCTAGTGTTTTGCTTGTTTGAACTCGTGTTCTGATCATTTTAGCTCTGCTGCAGTAGGTTTGGCTCGCTCAGTCACATTTATTCACCTGACTGATGTTTAGCTGTTTTTATTTATTTTATTTACCTTTTATTTATCCAGGTAGTCTCATTGAGCCACGAGAACTCATTTTCAAGAGAGACCTGTTAGGGAGCAGATGGTGGGGGTTAAGGGCCTTGCTCAGGGGCCCAGAGTGGGGCGAATGAGGGTGGAGGCAGGTGTGGGTGTTTCACCTTTTTCCACCCCTTTTTTGATGTTGTCGGTATGGGGAGTTGAACCGGCGACCTTCTGATCACAGGCCCACCTTCTCTGACCTCTGCACCACCACTCCTCCACTTTTAGCAGATAAGAACCTCTTTAGAAACAAAAGCTCATCAGATAACAGCTAAAGAGCTGCACAGGGAATGTTTTCGGCTGTTTGTCCATAAATCACACATGAGGCCTGAAGGCCGAAGATCGACTGAAACATCTTCAGCTGCTGAAAACTGAACAAAAGGAAATGAAAGATTTGGACACACAGCTGAAAGGAAGCTCTGCAGAGACAAGTTCCCGTCAGGCTCCGCCCCTCACAGGCGTGCACCTGTTACACACACACACACACACACACACACACACACACACACACACACACACACCTGAAAGTCTCTGATGTTATCTTCACGGCCTGCTGATCTGACCTCAGAGCAGCAGGTGTGGTCCTTCCTGTTCAGGACTAACTGGTCCTGGAACTTCTGGCGTCTGTGGAAACCCACCGGCTGCTCTGGGTCTCTGCTCTCCATCGGTTCTCCTTCGGTTCTGAAGACAAAACTAAGACATCTAATATCTTACAAAAAGATCTGAAGCTCTCGACCTTGACTTCTCTAAATGGTTTTCAGAATCTGTTGGAATCCTGGCAAAAACCAATGCAGATTTGTTCCTGTCTTTGATTTTATACGTCTACCTTATAATGTTTTGCTAGTTTTTTGATACTTTGTTAAAAAAAAAAAAAAAATTTTTTTTTTCTCTCTTTTGTTTTCTATTGTTTATTGTTTGTTTGTTTATTGTTTATTGTTTAAGGAAATTCTACCATTGCTGTTCATTGTTCTTTAGTTTTAGCAGGTCGCTTTCGTAAATGAGCCCATGAGGTTCAAAAGATTTACCTGACTAAATAAAGGTTGAATGAATGAACATCAAAATGTGGGTGGAAAAAGGTGAAACACCCTCACCTGCCTCCATCCTCATTTGCCCCACTGTGGGCCCCTGAGCAAGGCCCTTAACCCCACCATCTGCTCCCTAAACGGGTATCTATTGACAATGAGTTCTTGTGGTTCAATGGGACTACTGTACCTGGATGAATAAAGGGTAAATGAAAAAACAAACAAACAAACAAAAAACAACAACCCTCAAATCAGATACCCAACATCTTTTCTTGGTCAAATTCATTCATTCAACCTTTATTTAGTCAGGTAAATCTTTTGAACCTCATGGGCTCATTTACGAAAGCGACCTGCTAAAACTAAAGAACAACAAATGTTCCTCAATAAGAGTTTGATAAGTCTGATTTGATGTTTGTTGTGCTTTCAACATCATAACCAAAGATTACTGAAAAAAATAAAAGTATTTTACGTTTTGCATATTATTTTGGGGGCCAGACAAGATGTCAATGAAAGCCACATGTGGCCCCCGGGCTTTGAATAAGACACAAGTGCTTAAAGTAACCTTGGATCTTTAGTCAGTTCTAATATTTTAATTTCTGCCATTGTCATATTATCCATCCATCCATCCATCCATCCATCCTCTTTACCTGCTTCTTTTTTTCGGGTCATGGGGGTGACTGGTGCCCATATTCGGCTATCACTGTGCGAAAGGCAGAGTACAACCTGGACAGGTCTCCAGTCCATCGCAGGAACAAATAGAGACAAAAGACAACCAATCACTCTCTCACTCACACCTAGAGACAACTTAGTTACCAATTAGCTTAACATGCATGTTTTTGGTATGTGGAAGGTTAACCGGAGTACCCGGAGAAAGCTCTTGCATGCACAGAGAGGACATGCTAACTCCACCCATATTAGACATGTGAAAGAAAAACTCGGGTGTGGAGTTTAATCGTGAAACATTATTTGTGGACTGTAAAAGTTTATGTAGCTCACTCTATTTAAATTAGGTTTATGTTCTGAAACTATTTGGCTTTACAAAATAAACTTCCAGTTAGTTTGAAGTGAAACAAGTTTATTTGTAGGTTTAGACATAAATTACGTGACAACTACAACCACACTCCCACTGTGCCATTTTCAGCCATCATAGAAAAATATAGTGGTATCTTGAATCTGTGTTTTATGGTTGTTCAGTATGACAGACTCCCTGACAGATGATTTAAAGCTTCAGTATGTAGCTTTTTTTATAAACATATTTCTTCACTCTGTCACTACCTCCTGACAGACTGATGTTAGCCAGGTAATCTCTGAAAAAAAAAAAAAATATAAATATTGTCCCCTTGCTTCTCCAGGTGGTAAATAAGCATTTCTAAAAAGAAAAGGTGCCACGCCATTTTCCAGCCAATAAAAACAGAGCTTGAATTTGAATCAGCCAATAAAAACTGAGCTTGAATTTGAATTTCAGCAGACCATGGGAGAGCAGATCCATATATAGCTCTGAGGGGGAGGGATCAGAATGCTTTGCCTGTTGAAATTTTCTAAGTGCTGCAGTTCTAAAGAAACTGCAGAATGAACCTTTAACCAAGTCATGACCAAATACCATATATATAAATACCAATAATGACAAATATACCTATACCTACAAATATATACATGCATATGCAGTCACACATACATCTACATAGCTATATATGATACCCACATAAACATCCTTGCATCCATTTGTGTGTGGTTGTGAGCATGCATTAGTGTATAAGGCTTCTCTAATAGAACATTCAATAGTGACCGCAAAGTATCAGAGACCTGATCCCCAAGACCTGAGGCAGACAAAGGGGGGACCAGAGCCCAAGACCCCAAGAGGGACCCCGAGCGCGGAGCCCCCAGGGCCACCCAAACAGGACGAACCACTCACCCACCCCCCAGATCAGACTATGGGGGAGAACCGGAAGAGCCCCACCAGCGACCACACACAATGACCCCCGCGGCCATCAGCGACATACTCACAGGCCTCCGCCGGAACCCGCTGCACCGACGTAGCCCCAGGCCTAGGCACCAAGGCCCGGGAACCGAGGACGCACCCCCGCCAGGCCCAGGCCCAACAGAACCAGAGGGCCCGAGCCCCACCAGGCAGCCATCAGGCCGAGCCGACACACGCCCAAGCGTCCAGCCCCCGACGCCAAGGGCCCCAAGTGCACCAGCAGGCAAAGGCACACCCCACTAAAGGGCTGCGTGGTTGGGGCGCGACACCAAGCTGTCTAAGTCCCGGCCTGACAAATAGCCATTCATACACAGACACAATCACCCAGACCCACCCTCATCCTCACCCTCATTCACTCAAAGACATACAATAATGCCACATTCCATTCATATTCCCGATACGCACTCTATACCCCCCAGGTCCAAGACATGTTCCTGCCCCCTACATGGGGCAACCCACGCCCAAACCCAGGAGGTGGGCCCATTCATTCTGGGGCGGGGAGAAGCCGACATCCAAGATCCAGCCCAACCCGAGCCCAGCCGACAGGACAGGACACCCGAGTCCAAACAGCCCCAGAGAGGGTGCAGCGCCAGCCCCACCCACGGCAACCCCCCCAGGCCCCGAACCCGTCCAGGACAACACCCAACGGCTTGCTCTTCCATCGGACCCCACCCCCGGAATGGCAGCCAGGGAACCAGGGGTTAACAAAAACAAAAAAACAAACAAAAAATCAAGACCCTGACACACACACCCCCAGATGTGCTGTTGATGTGTGCTGTTGTAAAGTGCAATTAAAAAAGGAAAGAAGAAGGAGCAGAGGCTGGCATAATGCCAGTTTCCCCTCCATCCCAACTCTATCCAAACCCTTACTGTCTAAATGCATCATTGGGAGTGAGCACAGGCACAGTGGGCAATAGTAATGTCATTCCGCTAGCCATAGTGCCCACCCCAAGATCCTATTTGTGAATGTCATGAGGATGTTATGAGTGAATGTCTAAGGTGTATAATAAAATGGAGTCCCAGGCGGCTTTGTCAACAGAGATGTAAAATTGTTGCAGCACACCCGAGCCCCAAAATCCTTACATGTATGAAATTTGAAAATAAAGAGGGCGGAGGTGTGCGGTGAGGGATGGGGAGAAAAATAATTGCATTTCTAAGTTGACCCCAGCACTCGCACTTTATGAACTAATATTTCTATTTTATCTTTGTAACGTATCTGCTGCAACAAGAACATGTAGACTCCAGCATCGCTGCTATGTGATCACAAGTCCTTACAGTCAAGCTGACCTTAAAATGCCTTCATGGGTTTTAGGCAGCCAAATTAATTTGAATAATAAAATTAACACGATGGTTTTGTTCTCTAAATCAAAGTTAGTAGGTTTAGACGTGAAACAGAATACGTTTAGACACAAGTTTAAACTTAAGCTTAACAAGCAATTTTGACTACCAAGAGCTTACATTGCATCCATATTGTCTTAAAAGTACTTTATGTCAAACATTCAGAGGTACATTAAAATACCTCATGGCCACCAGCCACCTACCAACCCATACCACCATGCCATAAAAAGAAAAGTTAGCTTTGCCTTAAAAATACATCTAATTAGATGTAAAATGTAATTATTTTAAAAAAATATGGAGGAACTGCTTGTTTAACAAAAAGTAACATTGTGATTTGTCTCTCTGTGTTATCATTGCTGCTGTTTGTATCCATCACTTTTCTCGTTCTTTCCTCGGTTTGACCTCATAAATCTGAAAAGTGTCAGGCTTCTGTATGCCAATTTTCCTCTTGCCAGAGTTTCTTTCTCAGTCGCTGTTCTTTTCCACAAGCCATTGAACCAAACTTCAGGCAGGTTAAAGACGACTTTTAGATAAGCCATTGGATGCCAGCATCACGCAAAGAAACCATCAAGCCATGAAATATGACAGGCTGTGAGTCATACTATATGGATGTTAAAAAATAAAATCGGGTTTCTTCCTTTTTGAAATTCTAAAATATTGAAAGCAAGCCCATCTGGTCTTTAGGAATGAGAAAAATAAAATTTAGGAGAGAGCCTCAAAACTCCAGGCGGCTGGACCACACCAATGCTTTTCTTTTTGTAATTTGGGTTTATGTGAATGTGTTGCTGAAAGCGAGAAAGTGAAAATGACAAGAAAACAGACAACAAGAAACTGTTTTAGTCAGGAGAGATGAAAAAGAGTTGTTCATTTGATTAAATGAGGTTGAGGTTGGCTGTTGGACCAAGACCAGTTCTTGTTTTGCTGCTGGTCTGTAATATTTCCCTTCAGGCCTCCTCATTCTTAATGAAGACTGGTGAAAAAAGGTCATTTCTTGTATGTTTTCTTTGATCTTGAAGTGAAGGACCTTTTCCAGGTCAACACAAAAGAATAAAATAAAAAGCTGCTGTGAGGTTTTCTGTAGACGAGTGAAACTGAAGTTGAAATAAATCACAGAAACAGTTGCAAGTATGTTGGTCATCACATCTGGTTTGACATATGCAACTGAATCTAAACGTTAAACAGTTAAAGTACAACTTAAGTATTGGGCTTACAATCGATTATTTGATATTCTATGATATACCCTTGAATGCAAGTCTACACAAAATAATTTATCTTCTAAAAGACAGTTAAACAGCAAGGGACCCAACATTTTAGGCTTGAGCTTCATTCCAGCTGTTGTTTAGTGCTCTCTGAGTAATTCTCTTCCTCTGACATGACTGATCAGGCAGAGTGAAGTTGTAGTTTGACAGCCAGTTTGTTTTACATCACAACAAATGCTGTGAAAATGTCTTAAATAAAACCCGATGACTGCTTGTTCTGAGAGGAATTAACAAAATGGAAGGAAAAAAGTTAAACGCAAATCTAATTTTTCAAGTGGGGGTATTGCATAACTAGAGTTATAAAACAGAGTGTGGGTTGGTCCTTAAAAACATTTCCCACATGTTCATTTAAAAAGGACAGCAAGAACTGGTGGGGCTCGTGTCCTCTGGTCCTGTCGGGTCTGGGCCTGAGGGGTGGGCGTCCCCGGTGCCCGGGCCTCGGTGACCGGCCCTGGGGCTACGTCGGTGCAGCGGGCTCCGGCGGGGGCCTGTGAATTTGTCGCAGTTGACCCCGGGGGGTCATTGTATGTGGTCGCTGGTGGGGCTCGTCCGGTTCTTCCCCTTGGTCGGATCTGGGGAGTGGGCGAGTGGCTCGTCCTGTTCGGGTGGCCCTGGGGACTCTGGGCTCGGGGTCCTTCCTGGGGTCTTGGGCTTTGATCGCCCCTTCGTCTGCCTCGGGCTTTGGGGGGACGGATCTCTGATGCTTCACAGTCGCTACTAAATGTTCTATTGGAGGAACCTTATTCACTTATGCATGCTCACAACCACACACAAATGGATGCAGGGATGTATATGTAGATATATGCAGATATGTAGATGGGTATATGAATGAATATAAATGTATATGTATGTATACTGTATATATATTTGTAGGTATGGGTATGTGTATTTATAGAAATCTACTGCAAGGTCATGAATATTATTAGTCTTTATGCATGTATGTTTCGTTGCTGTGTTCTGTCATGTGCTTTGCAGGATTGCGGACGTAGGTTGGGTGTGTTTGCCTTGTGCTCTTTTTGTGGATAATTGTTGTTTTGTTGTCTTACTTTCTCTTTTCTTTCTCTCTATTAAAGGGGACCACACATGCAAAATTCACTTTTTAATGTTTTTTTTACTCAACTTTGGGTATTTACTTCATAAAAAAACAGTCCTTGTGCCAAAAAAATGCACCCAGTGGTTTATTTACTCTAAGTAGATTTATTTTACTGTGATAAGATACGTTTCGTTTTCAAATCATCGCGCTTGTGACGTCACAAGCGCCAGGACAACCCACCTCGAACCTGAGTCCAGCCCCTCACCTAGCAACCCCAGGTGCGGCTCAACCCACTTCAGTATAATACACGTCACGGTTGCCGAGCAGTTTTGGAGCTGACCCGGCTGTCATTTATCAGAGCCATATATATAGAGAGTTCCGACACCCTTTGATCTCGCCGACAGGCGTTCAATCGTTCCAAACAACGGCTATGGAAACCTTGTGGAGCTGCGCCCTCTAGCGGCGACGGAGCGCTACTGCAGGCAGCTTCAGACTGTAACCAGAGCCATGGAACAATTCGTCCCCTCCATGACCCACGTGACTTCCGCATTCCATTCTTACAATGGAACTCAATGGGAGTGTCGCAACTCTCACTTTATATGGCTCTGTCATTTATGTATTTATTCATTTATTTAGCCCCCGGGGGGGGGGCTAGGGGCTTGCCGTGCTCCAGCCACGCAGTACATCTTGAGTAAAACCAGAATGTTTTATTACCTTGTTTGAACTCTGTCTCGTTGAAACTGTGCACACACACACTCTCGCGGGGCGACAGTCTGAAACGTACAAGCACCACTGATCGATATACTTTTCAGATTAGCAATTTATTTATTTTAAGAATACCTTTCACTTCATCAAAATCTAATCAAAACTCCAGCGTTCTAAAAGTAGGTGGTTGTATTTCTTTCTTATACGATGAAGGACTGCTTTTGCTCACTGCCAGGTTGGGTCAACGAGATAAATCACTGTTGTGGCACCCAAAGGACCGGGGTTTGCTTCCCGGCCACGGCATCTTTTTTTTTTGTTTGTTTCGGAGAGATCGGGGTGAGGGCTGCAGGGAGCTGCTGGCTTTTGAGGACCGTGTGGGTCCGGTGACGGTCAGAGGTTGCCTCATACGGATAAATTAACTGGAAACACTCGGTGAAATTTGTGTGTGTCTGGATTGGATGTGCAGCCACGGCACGGATCGAAGCGCTGCATGCAACTAGCGGCTGTTTGTTACCAAAGGAGGAGGAAGAGCTAATTTTAGTCTCGGATTCGGGAGGACATGATAAAAGGAGCAGCTAATGGCGGCGCGCACAAACAGCTTTCGGTAAGTTATCTTAAGCTAGCACTAACAGTAAGTCAAACGAGTAATAAAAAAAAGCTAATTTTAAAACAACAACAGATTTGAGATACTGGCTGTTACAGAGGGCGGAGTTAATGTAAACAGAGTTTTGACGGGCGTGGACTTCAGACCTCATTATCATAAACAGGTCGTTTAGAACGGAAGTTAGAAATGGCAGAATTAAAAAGGGTATAATTTATTATCTAAGAATTATTTTGTGTATTAAATTGAATGAACGGGGTCTGGATAGCACACAGACATACCATAAAAATAAAAATAAACCATCTGAGGTCCCCTTTAACCAAACAGCTAGAACTCCATCCTTTCTCTTCATAAGTTGATCTCAGTTTAAAACTTTGGCTGTACATCAATCTCTTTTGCCATGTTAGTAGAAATGCATAGTTACCAGTGATGCACTGACCACTTGACTGCTCGTCTCCGTAGCGTTTGTGAGAAGGAGCGTAAAGGAACATGATGGCAAAGACGTACAGATTCCACATGCCATAGATGCCAGTGAAGAAGGCGCTGTTCACCTGCACAGTGTGATCTCCCCAGTGCCAGTGACCCTCATTGACCTGAACAGGAAAAAAAGGTTTAGTCACAAATTAGCTTTTTGAGGGAGTGTTCCACAAGAGGCTGCAAACTCAAATGTGTTTTTTAATTAGGAAAAAAGCTAGCAAAATGCAACAGATTCACAGAGCTGATGCTTCTACGGTACTCCAAGAGTGCAGTTTGAAACTCTAACAAATGTTCAAATGACACTGACTCACCTGGCTGATGATGAAGAAGATGACAGTCATGGCAGCACAGAACAAAGTGACCAGCATCAGGAACTTGAACCTGAAAATAAGACCCTGAAATGGACAAAAATGGGTCCATTTAGTACCACACAATTAAAAAGAGTAGCGCATACAGCACACAGTGTTTCCCCTAGTTAACTTGCCTTGGCGGGGTGCTCATCTCATTGGAGACATGTCTGAGTGCAACTTGTACCAACAGTTTTTGAGCGTGGGAATGTTGGGGGGGGGGGCGTTCAGCACGAGAGAAGAGGCGCCTTTAGCTTTTTAGCTAGACAGCCTGTATTTCGTGCCGCTAGCTTAGTGCTGTGTCAGTGCCGGGTGAGTGTATGGGGGGCAAGTTTGGTTTGGTAGGCGGGGTGCTCAGTTCTGTTGACGGGGTGGGGCACCCCGCTTGTATAATGGTAGGGGAAACACTGGCACATAATACACCTGTCGACAAACTATTACAGTAGTCCATCTATACTCCGCGGTTCAAATTTCGTGAACTCACTCTTTCGCTGGTTTTCAATGTAAGATTGTATGAGATTGGCGAAAGAGAAGGACAGAATGTGACAGCCTCAGAAAAAAAAAGGAGGGGCGGGGTGGGGTCCGTCTTTCCCCATTGCTACTGCTCAGGGAGCAGGGGTGAACAGATCAGATGATCAAGTTTAAAATACCGTGAGAGAGAGTGGCTGAGCATGGGTGAGTGTGGCTCACTCGGTATAAGACCAACACCACCCCACCCCCTCCTTTCTCTTTCCAAGAAAGAAGAAAGGAGGGGGCGGGGTCTGTCTGATATCTGAATGAGCTGCACAAGCAGGATGGATTGTTTATTTAAAATAATCAAGAGTGGCAGGTGGCAAGAGTGGAGATCATGACATGCTGTGCTCTTTAAGAGCACTTAGAGCTTAGAACAGGGGTCACCAACATGGTGCCCGCGGGCACCCGGGTGCCCCCAAGGACCATTTGAGGTGCCCTCGGACCTGTTCTAAAAATAGCACAACTCACTACTAAGCTGCATTTAAAATTTCATTTTATTCAGTTGTTATTCTTTTTTTTGTATTTATATATATTTTATAATGTCTATCTTAAAAATATGTTCTTAAAAATATGTTTATTATACATTTTTTTCAATTTATGCTTTGTTATTTCCGAAGAGTTTATCAAACTGGTGCCCTTTGTATGACTCCGTACCCACGAAGTAGCTCTCAGTTTCAAAAAGGTTGGTGACCCCTGGCTTAGAACATTAGAAAATCACAAGAGTGTGGGTGGAGTTTATAAAGCCTTAATATACAGTCTATATTTAAATATTAAAATGAATATAGCGATCCTACTTCACAGATTTTCACCTATTGCAGTGGTGCTGTATACAGCAATCTATAGCAATAGTCCAGACAAGCAAAGACCTTGTATACACTTTTACCTTGATGTGTGATCTCGACTTTGGAGCTGGGAAGATGAAAAATACACACAATACTCCTAAATATGGTGCGTGTGTATGAAGCTTCATCAAATTAACTTTTGAGGATCCAACATTATGGGTGGGACTCAAAGTAATGAAACTGTCAGTATTACATAACAACCCAAATCTGGTCTCAGTTTAAACTCTCAGTTAATTAAAATATTCCAAAATTCATTGACTTGGCTTGTTTTTAACTGATGTTTTTAGGTTGTTCTAAAGACATAAATGAAAAATATATTATCAAAGACACTTTTTTTCCAATCCATGATGTTTTCACCCTTCAGAGGGAGGAAGCGTGAACAATGTATTTTGGTTCAGTAATAATATCTCTAAACTAGGAATTCTACCTCCAACCTAAAAGTCAGTCAGTGCTCCACATTTACCGTCGATCTTGGTGTTGCCAATTCTTCCCCACATGTAAACACAAACTGTTCTCTTTATTCTGAAGCAAAAAGCTGCAATAGACTATATGCCGCAGGTGGCGGTGACGTACTTCCATTAAAATACAACCCACATCCGCCACTTCCGGGTCCCATCCACTGCCGTTGTTGTTAGCGTTAGCTCCTAGTAGCAGACCATGACAAAGACCCGAAACGGGAAGCGGCTGCGAGCTACTGGCACTACAAGTGACGTCCATTGTGTCCACCCACCGGTGGGTACAGCTGTTCCGTTCCCCCGTTGAGGAGGGGTTGGCGACAATGGATCGTGACTATCCGAAGGGGAAACGTCGCTATAGATTTATATAGATTTATACAAAGGTGGGCGCCAGACCGCTAGGTAGCGCTAATGCGCTTATAGCGTACCTAAACAATTTGTTAGCTGTACAGCGGATTGACTAACTTTTATAATTCATTCGCGGATTTGCGCTATTTTTATTTAAAATGCAGTACCGCTAATAACTAATTATAATAATAATAATGTCTATTCCTGTCATCTGCATATGTTCCCATACACAGACGAAATTCGTCTCTGCATTTAACCCAACCACCTACCAGGTGGTGCAGTGAGCAGCCCGAAAGCGCCCGGGGAGCTGGAGAAATAGGTGTGCACTCATAGACACCCCAAGCTGGGTAGTGGCCAGTAAAAACGAAAAAACTTATTTACGGGCCCGGACGACTGCTAACGGACCATATCCTGTCAGCGCCGGATGTGGTCCGTGACAAAAAAGCGTCCCCTCGGTCTCTTTGCTAGAGCGAGCGCTCTCAGGCCCTGTACACACGTAACCTGGTGTTTGAAAAACGAATATCTGTGCATAAAAAATATCTCTGTACATACATGTTCGGATATTTAAAATGTTTGTCTACACAAAACCGTTTATTTTCACCACAGTGTTGGAATGAATATGCTGAACCCATAGGTGGCAGTGTAGTGCTATCACAACCCTTCAACTCAGCCGCTTGCAACTTCCTGTTATTTTTCTTTCTTTTTTTTTTCGTTTGTGTGGACACACCGCGTCCGCGAGGTTGAACTACTTTTAAATACCGTGTTGGAGTACAAAGTTAATAAGACACAGGAAAATGTCGACTGGGAATCATGTCAGAGCAGGTATGTTGACATTTTAGCGCTTTTCTTTAGAGCATTATGGGACGTCTGCGCCGCTCCAGCTGCCGCAGAAATACGCAAATCTCTGGTTCTGAAAGTCCACACGCAAGCCCGAAAGCGGAGAATTCTCAAATCTCCACTTTGGTCGGAGTTTTTTTAATTATTCGTTTATAGTTACATAAACCGGAGTTCACGTGTGGATGAAAGGCCAAACCGCATGATAAACTGTTCGGTTTTACGGATATCCGGCTACGTGTGTACAGGGCCTCAGTTAGCAGCCAGTGTGTTACTCTGCAGCCTTATTGCTTGTTTTCGAAGAGTCAGACGAAGAGTTTTTAACATGGAGGGTAAACTTATGGATGTTTCTCAGCGGCCTACGTGACGCATCTGGATTTTAAAAAGTATTTCGCCATTTGCCCTCTTCAAAATGGCGGCCGCGACGGCCACAGAAGATAAGGACTTTCCATGAAAACACGGTAAAAACAATTATTTCTTTGCTGAGAAAAAATATATTTCTTAGCTGACTTTATAGCACAAGGTTTTTCTGAGCTTAACCGGTTCAAATGGTCAAATCTGCTGGATTAAAAAAAGTATTTCGCCATTTGCCCTGTTCAAAATGGCGGTTAGCGTGTTAGCATTAGCGTCCGCTAGCATTGGTAATACATAAGTGCTTTTGAAATTGCGGACCTAAATAAATCAATAAGTGCTTTAGAAATAGCTGAACTAATTTTTGGATTAGCGTTGCCCAGCACTGGATTTATATACTGTATGTATAGAGTTATTATTGGTGTGTATGTAGATGTTTTATTTATTGTATATACTCATTTATGTTTGTGTCATTTCTGCTAACCGGAAGTGCACCGCCCGGGTAATGCATGGGGAAGTGCTGGAACGGGAGTCCGTGGCATATAGTCTATTAAGCTACAGAGGATTTAAAAAGTGTCAATTGTACATCACGTTACCATCAAATCCATATACCAGTATTAAATTGGTGTTTTGGAACAAGCTGTTGTCGTTGTTGAATACTGAATTAGAATTTTATTTTTTATTTTTACAATATTGATTTTATTTTGTGAACAAAGGTTTTTGTGCATCATTGGACAGCTGCAGTAGAGTGCAGAGATAAATGTTTCTGATGTTTCTGTCCTGATCTAAACAGCAGCAGGTGTTCAGTTACAGATTTACAAATGAAAAGCTCTCTGGTTCTAGTTAAAGCAACAATATTTTTACTGGTCAGAATTAGAGATGCACGATATTGGATTTTTGGCCGATATCCGATATGCCGATTTGTTAAAACTTGTTTGGCCGATAGCCAATATTTTATACACATTCTTTTGTCAGAACATATCCCTCTTATTTAGTCTTATTTACTACAAAAATTGTGCAACAGCTGTAAGAGCTGGTGATATATATTCAGTAACAGCCATATGATATGCATAGTACTTTAACTTATATTAAATGAAAAGTGTTAACTGTTATTTATTAGCATTAGTCACCTGCGATGCTGTCTCACATGTGGAGGCTTGTTCCAGGTTCCTAGCTGCAGTGTGGATCCTCTGCACTCCAGTGCATGAAGGACAGCCTGTTTAATAGGGATGGGAATCGAGAACCGGTTCTTTAAAAGAACCGGTTCTTTAGAGTTCAATTCCAAATTAAACAGTGTTTAAGTTCAATTTTTTTGTCAATCCATTGTTCTGTAAGACTAATCATGCTAACGGGGCTAGCATGACGTCCAAATGTCTCCCAACAAGATGTGCTATCGGCTATTAGTTTCTCAACGTCATCGGAAATGATGGTTTTAACTCAGGTAACGTTACGTCGGAAAAATATATCCGACTGCGGACGATGTAGCGAGGCTCAACATAGTCCATAAATCTCCGGAATCCGACATCCTCACCAACAAAAAATAAAACTTCCACACCGCCAACATTTTGAATTTTTCCTCTCCGCCATGAGATCGGGTGACGTCATCGCGTTGCGTTGCAGCGGAAACGTCATCACGTTGTGCTGCAACGTCATCACGTTGTGCTGCCATTGCAGCAAAAACAGCGCCTTTTATATCTGTAAGTTATTTTAATGGAATGGCCGATGTCTGATATTGAAAATTAACATTATTATTGGCCGATACTGATACCAGGCCGATAATATCGTGCATCCCTAGTCAGAATATTTATATTCTACATTTCCCTTCATGCACCCTGCAGTTATTATAGGAGGAGCAAAAGTTTAATAACTTTATTTGATATACTGTACAGGTGACCCCCTACCTACGACTCCATCGACCTACGGCGGCCCGGACCTACGAACGTATCATATTTAATAAAAATATGACATTACTGTATTAAAAAAAAATAATAATAAATATATTATTATTTTTTTTTTTTTGTGTGTTTTAATGTTCTTAATTTCATGTGTACAGCACTTTGTTGCAGCTGTGGTTGTTTTAAAGGCTTTATAAATAATAATTATGATAAAAATGATCATTTCTGATCATTTTTGTCATGATTGCGCAATAATTGTGCAACTTCCGGTCATAACAGGAAGAAGGTCTCCAGTTTTCACGGTCACAAATTAAGGCAGAACACCGGAGGCCATCTTAGGTCAGTCACGGCTGCTTTGAAAGTCTCCAGTTTACAGGGTTACTAGTTAAAGCAGAACACCGGACGCCATCTTAGGTCATAGTTACGGCTGCAGGCAGCCAGGTTTGGAAGACTGGTGACCAGGATGGCTTCATATGGATTAATTACGAGCTGGAAACGTCTCTGTGAACTTTGTGGATGTCTCAGGCAGCTGCAGATTTATCGCTGATCGTGCCAGGCCGCCGCGAGAACACCTCCGGCCTGGCTAGCTCCAGAAGCTAACAAGGGAGCTAACACGGGACGCAGCAGCGGCTTTGACCACCTCCAAGTAAGAAATTATATTTTTATTTAATTTATATTTTTATTACTGTACTGTATTAATTAATTACACTGTTAGGTGTGTTAGGATAGACGAAGTACGTACTGTACTTGGTACCACAAAAAAATAAAAAATAAATACAGGACATCCCCGAGTGACGAGTGTACGGAAGGTCTGACCTGCGAACAGATCGACCTGCGAACAGATCGACCTGCGAACCGTTCTTAGGTCCCAAACTCGTTCGTAAATCGGGGGTTGGGTGTATTAGGATCAAAAAGGCACAAAATAATACATGAAACGCCACTCTGCTCTAAGCTAATGAAGAAATTCAAAGTTTAAGGAATATCACAGACATGGTGCCTTACACCAATCAAGATAAAGCAAAAGCAGGCAAACATTTATATAAGGTGGAAATGAAAGCTGCGGTAATAAATGAAGCCAAAGCACAAAACTCACCTCGTAGTGCAGACGCCTGGCCTTGGACATGGCAGGCAGGGATGACCTCTTACCGCTGATGTTGCGGAAGACTTGAAACACCATGAAACAGAGGAAGAGGAAGTAGAGACAGGCACAGATTCCTGCCACGATGATGAAGGACATCTAAGGGAGAGCCAGTTAAAGAAATACAAGAAAAACAACAAAAAATACTGAATTTAAAGGCCTCACAAATACATCCATTATCTTTTACCCGCTTATTCTGTTTCGGGTTGCAGGGGTCACTGGTGCCCATGTCTAGCCATCACTGTGAAATAGGTGTCATTCCCCGATCTGTTATGGAAGTACAATCGGTAGTGTACTTCCGGGTCGCACGGATCGCTGTTGTTCATGAATAAAAAATGTCTTAATTTACTTAGAAAAGTACGTGCTCCATCTCCACTGATATTCATGTAGCTACAGGTAATTACGTTGCTCGTATTTCTGTTACAAATTATTGGTTAAGATGATATGTGACGCATTAGACCTGACCTCCAACCTGGGCTGAATGAGGAAAACTCTGAAAGAATACAGAATGAATTATTTCCACGGTGAAACAGCGCCGCTCAGTGGTGAAGCTGTATATTATTTTAACCATGACGTAAATGTCAATCATTTTAACAGAGTGGCGTAAATTAGCAACAGGAAGAACGGCGGTGATAGAGCACACACTTTTCTGAGTAAATTAAGACAGTTCTTATTCATGAACAGAATTATACCAGTACATTTTCCTTAATCTAGCATTTTCAACTGTGATCCGTGCGACCCGGAAGTATTCCTTCTAGCGCATGCGCAAATGAGCAGCACTACGGATCGGCTTCCTTAACAGATCAGAGAATGACAGTACAATATTTTATATTATTTACCAATTGTTTAAACAAAACAACTAAAACTCGTCTTTGGTGACATATGTCAGAGTCAGAGTCAGAGAGAATTTATTGTCATTTGCACCGCATGTAGTACATGTGTTGAAAATGAGATTATGTACACAGGGTCCCAGTTACATCCAACAACAAATGCAAGAGAAAAACAATAATAACATCTAGGATTAACTAAGAGAGACATCAGCTAGTAATACACTAAGCCCTAATGTAGTAGAAAAACATCATTATAAACAGCAGCACGAACATGAGTCATTATGAGCAGATGGTCACAGATGAACGCAGCAACAAGAAACAGATCAGTATCAACATGATGTGACATTTTGCAGTGTTTATTCTTATTATTTATTTATTCATGAGTCTGACAGCCTCAGGGTAGAAGCTGTTCCTCAGTCTAGTGGTTCTACATTTGATGCTCCTCAACCTCCGTCCCGAGGGGAGTGGTGCAAAGAGTGAGTGTGCTGGGTGAGTGAGGTCTTTCATGATGCAGGTGGCTCTTTTTCTGCATCTGGAGGTGTAAATGTCTGTGATGGTGGGGAGACTGACTCCCACAGACTTCTGTGCAGCCTTCACCACTCTCTGTAGAGCTTTCCTCTCTGCAACTGTGCAGCCTCCATGCCACACGTTGATGCTGGAGCACAGGACGCTCTCCACTGCACACCTGTAGAACGAGGTGAGGACTGAGCTTCTCAGACCAGCTCGTCTCAGCCGTCTGAGGAAGTAGAGTCTTTGATGTCCTTTCTTGATCAGGCTGGTGGTGTTGTTGGTCCAGCTGAGGTTATCATTCATGTGTACACCCAGGTACTTGTAGCTGGAGACCACCTCCACCGCAGATCCACCTATATACAGTGGGGTGTGGGTGTGTTTGTTCCTTCTGAAGTCCACAATCATCTCCTTCGTCTTCTTCACATTCATGTGAAGGTTGTTCTCTTTGCACCAGCTCTCCAGATGTTCCACCTCCTGTCTGTAGCTGGATTCATCATTATCTGTGATGCATCCCACCACAGCTGTATCATCTGCAAACTTAACAATATGACAGCCTGGATGTGTGGCTGTACAATCATATGTGAGCAGAGTGAACAGAAGAGGGCTCAGCACACATCCTTGAGGAGAGCCAGTGCTGAGGGTGATGGTGGAGGAGGAGAAGTTGTGGATCTTCACGGACTGTGGTCTGTTTGTTAAGAAGTCTAGTACCCAGTTACAGATGGAGGGGCTTAGTCCAAGTGTGGATAGTTTGTCTATCAGAGTTTGGGGGATCATGGTGTTGAAGGCAGATGTGAAGTCCACAAAGAGCAGACGCACGTATGAGTCCTTCTGATCCAGGTGGGTGAGAGCAGTGTGGACCACAGAGGAGATGGCGTCCTCTGTTGATCGGTTCTCGCGGTATGCATATTGATGAGGGTCCTCGTTGATGTTGACGGTTGTCTTGATGTGGGACATGACCAGTTTCTCAAAACATTTAGCGACTATCGGGGTGAGGGCCACTGGTCTATAGTCATTCAGACCAGTCACTGTGGAGCTCTTTGGGACTGGGATGATGGTGGCGGTCTTCAGGCAGGTGGGAACTGACTCCAGTGCAAGTGAGGTGGTGAAGATGTCAGCCAGCACCTCACAGAGCTGGTCCGCACATTCCTTCAGAACTTTCCCTGGGATGTTGTCTGGACCCGTAGCTTTATGAGGGTTGATCCTTCTGAGACTACCTCTCACTTCTGCTGCGGTCACTTTGAGGTGCTCCTCGTCTGGTGATGAGGTGAGTCTGGTGCTAGCTGGTCTGTTTGGATCTTCAAAACGTGCATAAAACTTATTGAGGGCATCAGGCAGGGATGGGTCCCTGGGGCATTGTTTGCTTTTGCCCTTGTAGTCTGTTAAGCATTTGATGCTCAAGTCACTAAAATAAGCGATAAGTGATTTAAAAAAAAAAAGGAAAACTAAAGAAAGTAGCAGAAAGCAGGACAAAATAAAAAAGTGTGGTTGTGATGCAAAAATCAGAGCAACAAGCAGGGATAAAGTGATCCATATACAAACACATCTCAAGTCCCTCAGCAGTGGTGTTACACATGGCACCAATCAATTATTTTCCTTATAAGCTAGATAACCTTACTTTTCAGCTCATATTGATCCATAACATACCTGATGAAAACTGAAAAGACTAACAAGAGTACTGCACATAGCACATTATACAGTCATCAACAAACTATTATACATCATTATAGAAATCTATAGCAATGGCCTGGACAAGCAAAGACCTTGTGTAACACTTGACCTTGATTTCTGACCTTGAACTGACTAGAAGCTGGGGTGATTAAAAGTGTACAGACACTCCATCTAGTAACAAAACCCTTGTTTGTCTTTGGGTGGGACAAGAGAAAGTTTACGTACGTGCAGACGGGGTCTAATGCATAAATTGTCCACCTTCTATGTGTGTAAAAGAAAATGTAAATTCATTCAGCAAGAAGCAAGAGAGTGCCAGAGCACTCCTTTTCCATCAAACAAGCATTGTGTTTACTGACTGCTAACCTACAGTACTTCCACACAGACGTCCAGCTTCATCAGAAAGGACCTGGCAAATATTGTTTAAAAGGATACAGCAAGCTCCGTTCCCACATCTGAGGCCCAGATGCTGTAGAAGGGATTTGTTAGCTGGACACCTCTGTGGGGGAAAAAAACACTTAAAAAAAAAATAT
>JBBPBX010010973.1:11569-23549 GCA_038048925.1 Garcialebias charrua | reverse complement strand
TTTTTTATGTAAGACAAACAACTAACAAACATACACACAGCAAAAACCCTCCCCCCCCTCACCTCCCCTCCTATACCGGATCTACTACCCCAACAAGTATCCACCTATTATTCAGACATCAATCAATACAAAGCACAAGTTTGTAAAAGGAGACGACCTTTGGCCTTTACACAAATTTATCTGCTGAAATATTTTCAACATAAGCTATAAATGGCTGCCAGATATCATAAAACGCGTTTACAGATCCTCTAACAGTGTATCTTATCTTCTCCAAATGGATGAAAGACATGACCTCTCTTAACCAGTGTCCATATACTGGAGGATGTGGATCCTTCCATCGAAGAAGAATGAGTCTTCTAGCCAGTAGAGAGCAGAAGGCTAACACAGTCCTCTGATTTTTGCTGAAGGAAGTCTCTGCTGCAGCCACCCCAAAGAGAGAGATGAATGGTGATGGATGAACAGTTTGTCCAAATACTCCTGAAAGAGTGTCAAAGATGCCTTGCCAGTAAACATGTAACTTTGGACAAGTCCAGAATGTGTGTAGAAGTGTGGCTGAAGATTGTTTGCAACGATCACACGTCGGGTCGAGGTCCTTTTTGAATTTGCTTAATCTGTCCTTAGACCAATGTAAACGATGTACTACCTTGAATTGAAGTACAACATGGTTCAAACATATTGAGGACGAATAGATATTTTCAATAATTTTTTGCCATACTGTGTCCGAAATGGATTCCTCCAAGTCCGTCTCCCACTTACACTTCAACGTGTCTAAATTGGTATCATTATATGAGCTGAGCAAGGAATAAACTTTACTCATAGAACGTTTTGTTACTGACTTACACATCAGAATTTCATCTAAAAGAGAAACAGGAGGACGTAGAGGAAAGCATCCAGAGTTTGACATTACAAAATGTCTCAATTGTAAATACCTGAAAAACTGTGACTTGTGGATGTCAAATTTCTGTGTTAGCTGTTCAAATGAGGCAAATTTATTGTCTATATAAAGATCATATAGAGAATTTATTCCTTTTGAGCCCCAAACATTGAAAGCAGAGTCTATTATTGAGGGAGCAAACATGTGATTATTTGATATTGGAGCATAAAATGATAATTCTGTCTTATTAAAAAACCTCCTGCACTGATTCCAGATTTTTATTGTGTGAGTTACCACTGGATTAGAAGTATAAGTTGAAACTGGTTTATTGAACGGTAACTGGGAGCAGACTAAAGCAGAGGGGGAGCTAGATGTGATTGAATTCCTCTCTAAGGTCACCCAGGTAGGAGCCGGATTGTCCTCTCTCAACCAATACAGCAAACCCTCGACCTACGTCACCCGCGACCTACGGCAACTCAGACTTACGATTTTATCATATTTAATAAAAATATGATAAAAAAAAAAAAAAAAAAAATTATTATTTTTTTTTTTATGTTATTAATTTCATGTGTATAGCACTTTGTTGCAGCTGTGGTTGTTTTAAATGGCTTTATAAATAAAGTATAATTATTAATATTTCGTTTTTAATTACAATTTGATCGTATTTACGCAACTTCCGGTCGTTTCCGGTCGCCATTTTACTACAGTACTGCGGTCAATGGAGCTCTAGACGCTCCTGTCAGCTGGCTTTAGAGGACCGTGTGTCCGTTCAGGGTTGCCTCATACGGATAAATTTGCTGGAAACACTCGGTCAACTCTGTGGACGTCTCAGACCCGGAGGAGCAGCCGCCGATCGCCCCCGTGATCGCTCTAACAACGCCGCCCGACATGCTAACGACAGCAGCTAACAGAGCAGCTAACACAGGCGAAGACACCGAGCCGACATGCCGCGGAGGGGCCATCTGCGGCCGGGAGCTCGCCGCAAATGTCCGCCTGGCAGTCGGGGGACACCGAGCTAACGCGGAGATACAAAGCCGACAGCCTTTTTGAATGAACTGACATGCTAACCAGTGCTGCTAATGGCGGGGCCTAACCGTAGCTAACGCCGAGCTTGTTTTGGATGGAGGACATCGCGGAGAAACGGCTTTCAGTAAGTTTTTTTTTTTCTGGCTCCAAATGTATGAAGTTAAGAAGCTAACAGTCATTCTTTTAAACAGTTTTGACCACGTGTGTGCGTGTGGAGCGTAAGGAAGCTGGGGGAGCTCGCACCCGAGCTGATGCTAAAAGACGAAGGCAGGCTTTGACCAGCTCAAAGTAAGACATTATATTTTTTATTTATTGTACAGTACAGTACTGTATTCATTTACTGTACAGTTCTGTGCATGTTCATGGCCTAGTATGTCTGCTTGTTCAGTCTCATGCCATTAAATATGTGTGCGGCGCTCCGTTAGTGGTATAGCCGCGACCTATGTCAGAAACGCGGACCTACGACAGGCAGGTGTTTTTGGTCCGCGAGGTACGACAAAATCGACCTAAGTCACACACGTAGGTCCCAATCCCTGACGTAACTCGAGGGCTTCCTGTAAAGCTCTGATATTAGCCGCCCAGTAATAATATAAAAAATTGGGGAGTGACAAACCACCAAGACCACAGGGTATCTGCAGCATCTTACTGCCTATTCGTGGATGCTTTTTATTCCAAATAAATGATGACAATTCACTATTTAGATTGGAGAAGAAAGTCCTGGTGAGGAAAACTGGTATGTTCTGAAATAAATAGAGTAATTTGGGTAATATTGCCATCTTGATCACATTGATCCTGCCCCCAAGGGATAGAGGCAAGGATGTCCATGTAGCAATGTCTTTCCTAAGTTTCACCAGAAGAGGCAGATAGTTTGCTTTATAGAGATCTTTGTGGCTGTGAGTAATCCAAATACCAAGGTATTTAAATTTGACAGAACTAATTTTGAAAGGAACTGGACCCATATGCTGCTCCTCTATTGGGGTCACAGGCATCAATTCACTTTTTTGAAGGTTAACCTTATAGCCAGATATGTTTCCAAATTTTTTAAGTAAAATAAGTAACTCAGGGATACTAGACAAGGGATCTGATATATAAAGAAGTGTATCATCAGCATATAGGGAAACCTTATGTTCAGTGTCAAACCGGTTGATACCTTTAATTTCTGTACTATTCCTCAAAGCCACTGCAAGTGGTTCAATCGCGATCGCAAATAAGAGTGGTGAAAGTGGGCATCCCTGCCTCGTACCACGTTTCAATTCAAAATAGCTGGATAGATTACTGTTGGTACGTACAGCTGCCATTGGCATGGTATATATCAGCTTCACCCATGAGACAAATTTAGGACCGAAATTAAACATCTCTAAAGTCTTGAAAAGATAGTTCCACTCCACCCGGTCAAACGCTTTCTCAGCATCCAGTGAGATTATAATCTCATCACAGTTGTGACCGGGTGGGGCGGAGGTGTACAATACATTAAACAACCGTCTGATGTTAGAGAAGGAATGACGATTTTTAACAAAGCCAGTCTGGTCAGGTGAGACAATTGTAGGGATGATCTGTTCGAGTCGATTCGCCAACATCTTTGCAAGAATTTTTGCATCAGTGTTTAAAAGCGATATCGGGCGATATGAACTGCAGCTCAGAGATTCTTTATCCTTCTTTAAAAGCAATGAAATTACAGCTTGACGCATAGATAATGGCAATAATTGTGTGGCCAGTGATTCCTCAAGAACTGATAATAGCAAAGGAGAAAGTAAATCTGAAAATTTCTTAAAGAATTCTGTCGGGAAGCCATCTGGTCCTGGAGATTTTCCATTTTGCATGTTATTAATTGCAGACTTTATCTCAACTAAAGAAAAATCTCTCTCCAACTCATTAGACAGGTCAGAGCTTAGTGAAGGAATTTTGACATCTTTGAAAAAATCATCCACTTCAGTTGGGTTAAGTGAGGCTTCAGAAGTGTATAATGATTGGTAAAATTTACTGAAACATTGATTAATTCCTGCATTATCATAACATTTTACACCATAATCATCATTTATTGCTGGGATATCCTGTTTAGCCGAACGCTGCCGTAACTGCTGTGCAAGAAGGCGTCCAGCCCTCTCACCATGCTCATAGTAGCCCCACCTAGATTTGGATATTAAATATTCGGCCTGTTGGGTAGATAAGATGTTAAACTCTGTTTGGAGTAATATACGTTTCTTAAGTGATTCTTGTGTAAAAATGTGGCAGCATTCCCTGTCTAATTGTAGAATCTGATCAGTTAGCAATTTTAGCCGTTCGGCATCTTTCTTCTTTTTATTTGCACAGTAAGAAATAATTTGGCCCCTTAAATAAGCCTTTAAAGATTCCCAAACAGTGCCAAGTGGCATCCCAGGAGTCCGATTAACATCAATAAAAAACTTTATTTCGGATGCAAGCATCTTGACAAAGTCTTCATCAGAAAGAAGTATGGGGTTAAGCCGCCATGAGCGATAAACTAATTGTGTAACAGGGACGTTCAGTTTCATTTTGAGTGGGCTATGATCAGAAATAACAATAGCTCCATAATCACATTCCTTCACTAAAGGTAAAATCCGCTTATCAAGGAAAAAATAATCAATTCGTGAATAACTCTTATGGACAGGGGAAAAAAAAGAATAACGTCTCGAAGTCGGATTTCGAAAGCGCCACACGTCAACCATACCATAAGTATTAAGAAATGATTTAATTGACTGGGCAGACTTAGAAATAGAGATCTTTCCCACTGTACTACGATCAAGAGATGACATCACACAGTTCACATCTCCCCCAATTATGAGATTATGTGTGGAAATATCAGGAATATTCGAAAAAAGTGTACTAAAAAATGTTTTTTTTTGTTTTTTTTTTTTTTTCTTCTTTCGGCTTTATTCCCTGCGTTAGGGGTCGCCACAGCGAACTGGTCGCACGAAGATTTGGCAGTTGTTTTTACGCCGGATGCCCTTCCTGACACAACCACAGACCACCGAGCAACCACAGCCCTCTGTGTGGAGCAGAGAGCTGATATCTAGGGTTCCCGGGGGAGCAGATGGTGGGGGTTAAGGGCCTTGCTCAAGGGCCCAGAGTGGGGCAGATGAGGGTGGATACAAGTGTGACCGCTTCACTTATCCCACCCACATCTTTGATGTTGTCGGTACCGGGGCTTGAACCGGCGACCTTCCGATCACAAGCTCACCTTCTTAACCTTTGCGCCACCACTCCCCTGTACTAAAAAATGTTTGATCATCTCAATTTGGAGCATATACTGAGACTAAAATAACTGGAAGTGCATACAGTTTCCCCACCACAATAACAAAGCGTCCAGCAGCATCCGTTTTAACACTGGATGTTGTAAATTGCACCTGTTTACTGACTAATATGGCAACCCCTCTTGATTTAGATTGGAAGTTAGACTGAAACACCTGACCAGACCATCTTCTGTTAAGATGTACACTGTCTGCTTTACGCAAATGGGTCTCCTGCAAAAAAGCCACCTTAACATCAAGTTGTCTCAAGTGTGTCATAACTTTTCTATATTTCACTGGACCATTAAGAGATTTTACATTCCAACTCACAAAATTAACTGGGTGGCTGTTAACGAACCTGTTAGTATTAGGACTGCTCATGTATTATCAATCGGACTGTAGTGCGATACCCACAAAGCATCACAGAAAGATATCTGACATAAAAAAAATACTCTCAAAATAGATAGATCCGGTATAGTCCCACCCCTCTCTCCTAAAGAACACGGAGAGCCCAACAAACAAAAACAAAAACAAAATCCACACATGTGTGCTTGTACTGGGGAACCAAGCTCCCTACCTGGGCTCCCGCCTCAGTAATTAAATAATAAAGTAGAATAAAATAAATGTTTCCTTATTTTAAAGTTCAATTGCTATTTTGTGCTCCTAGCTGCAATTAGAACGAGCATATCACTAACCAAGATCTGGAAAGTCTCTCTGCTAAACTTTCATACACAAAGAAGAGAGAAACTAAAGCAACAATAGAAAAAAAGAAACAACCCGAGTTCAGTCCAAAGAAGGATGTTGCCCCTCGGAATAGAGTCTGAGATTAACTAAGTAAATAGATTTTTTTTTTTTTTAAAGCACAGGATATATAATGTCAAAAAGTTCTATACAACCTGACAGGAACAATGGAGTCGGTGGGGATTGGACCTGCTATCAACGCTGGTCCTCGCTGTCCGTTGCTGAGATGATTTTCTTTTTAACATAATCCATGGCTTTATTGGCATCCAAGAACTCCTTCTCCTCCTCTCCATGAGTGATGCGGAACCGTGCAGGAAAAAGCAGGCCGTAGCGAACATCTCGTCGGTCACGAAGAAGCCTCCTCACCTCTGTAAACGCCGCCCGGGCCTTGGCCACAGCTGCTGTGTAGTCTGATGTGATGAAGATCGGTGCCTCTTTGAAGCGAAGAGGGCCGCGGCTCCGGGCCCGACGTAATATTTCCACACATTCTTGATAATAGTGCAGCTTAGCGACAATGACCCGCGGCTTACCGCCTGGCTTGTTCCCACCTCCAGTGCGATGAGATCGATCAATAAGTGGCACTTTATCCAACTGCAGCACCTCCTTTAGCATGTTAGCCACCGCTGTCGTGGAGCTCGATTCTGGCGTCTCAGGAACTCCAATAATCCGCACGTTGCATCTTCTCATTTGCCCTTCCATGTTGTCACATTTCTTTTGGAGCCCGTTCACTTCTTCTTTCAGTCCCATTACGGTGGTGCGTAGAGTAACTACCTCATCGGACCAGGTTGATAAGCCGTCTTCTACCTCTTTGACGTTCTGTTTAACTTGGTCCAGGTCATCACGAAGTAGCGTTGTGCCGTTAGCCACCTCCGCTCTCACCGCTTGTAGCTCTCCTTTAATAAATGCAAATTCTTCAGCCAATGCCTCTTTTATTTCCGATTTAATCACAGCTGAGATATCAGATCTTATAGAGGCAAGGATGTCAGACTTTAAGGAGGCTGCGTCCGCCGCACGATGGGACGGGGACGGAGGAGCTGAGCTCCCGGCTTTAGCTGTAGTCTGCTCCGAGGCTGTGTCGGGCCTAGCAGCCACCGAGCTAGCCGCCGAGCTAGCCGCCGAGCTAGCCGCCGAGCTAGCTTTGTTTTTCCTCAAGTTTGCTGCCATTCTTCTACTCTTCCAGGGTAAAGTCCAGGGTAAAGTCACTCAGATGTCGAGTCCAGACAGGCCAATGCACAAAATAGCACGGAAACTCAATAAAAAGCCATATACAAAAAGGATTAGTGCGGGAGCCCACGCAAGCACGTCCTACTCCTCCGCCATCTCTGATGGATGTCAAATTTCTGTGCTGATCAGTCACATGACGTGAATGTTCGCTAAGGCAGAATTGAGTCGGCAAATCTGTTTCCATCTGTCGTTTTGCGCATCAGCTCTGTTTCGAAGCCCCCAAAAACCACCTCAAGCGAGCGTATCAACTTTGGGGCGAATTAGAGGAAGTTAACTCGAATTTTGCCGTTTTCATTAAGCTTTTCTGATGCGATGCTTCATAATGCGCATCTAGAAACCTTGATGGAAACACGGCTTGTGTGTCGTCTGTGGCTGCTCACCGCCCTTGCTCTCCCCCTCCCCCCGGGCGTAATTTCGGCGTCATTATGTGCTCGTGTGCAAGATTTTTTTTCATTACCACATTTTTGACCTTCAAACAGAGGTCAAAAATGTGTTTGGAATTTTTTTGTCTCCAAACCCTATGTGTCATTTTTCACCACTTTTGTCTGTCCAAACAGGTAATAATAATAATAAACTTTATTTGTATAGCACCTTCCTACATTGCCTTGCATTGACCAAGGTGCTTAACAGGGTAGAAAAGACAAAATCTGGTACAATAAATCAGTGAAAATAAAAACAGCAGCAATAAAAGGAGGCAGTAGAAATAAAAATACTAAATACTAATATACCAAAAGTAATAAAAGTTACAGATTGAAAGCTTTTTTAAACAAGTGGGTCTTCAGTCTGGTTTTGAACAGAGTCAGATCAGAGGTGACACGCAGCTCAAAGGTCTCACTTGTAAACAAGTCTTTGAGGCTCAATGTGACCTATCGGTTTAAATAAAGGTTGAATGAATTAATGAATTAATATATACAGTAAAGTATATATGTTTTTAGTTTTCTACACCACCTTATAACCTAGCTGTTTCTTTTGCTACTTTTCTTTTTAATTACCATTTCCTTTTCATTTGTTAAAAAAAAATTCTCAATTTGTACGCATCCTGCATGATTGTCTGTTGTTGTCTTTGTTGTCATCACTCTTTGTTAAAATCAGGCCTCTCTTGTAAATGAGTCCCAGAGGCTCAGTGAGATTAACCTGTATAAATAAAGGTCGAATTAATGAAAAAACATGTGGAGGCAGCCATCTTGGATTTTGATGTGGCAACCATATTTTGAAAGCAACCTTTTTTATGCCTAGATGCAGTCATACACCAAAATGGAAGTTGGTACAGCACTTATTTTTCAAGTTACCATGCTCACAACATGGATGGATGGATGGTATTTCCAATTTCCCCTCTTTGCTCTGCAATGGAGGAAAAAAATGCAGACGCATGGTAGAGGTAGCAAAAAGATCAAGAGTTTATACATAGTCTACCGGTATTCGGCTTACAAAAAAGTACTAAAATTACTATTTCAACTTATTCATGCACAATCAGGAATAAATTCTCAGCATTTTTCCAAGAAATGTTATTTCTGAATATCCTAATTTACTGTATTACTACCCAACACTAACCCCAATTCCAACCATTCCACTGATTGTTTTCTGTTAAACCATTCATCTCTCCTTAGACCACCTTTAATGTAGAACGAACTCTAGTTATTTGCAGGGGTCAGCAGTAAATGGCTGACATTATGAAGACAAATTTTAAAAAGTGCCACATTATGGTCACTTCAATGATTATGTAAGTGAGAACACTGCTGTGGAGGAGGAGCCTTACTTCTCCAGGAGAACGGGAGGTCTAGTCATGAGGGTGATGCGTCTCCAGTACCAGATCATAATGATGAGGATGCTGGGTGTGAGGAAGGTCTTCATGGCAAACCAGACCTTGGTGAAGCCTCCGTTCTGATGGATGCCCTTGAGAAAAAAACAAAGCAAAAACCTTCAAATGGTTGCAGTGTTATAATGTAACAAAGTAGATATTTGTACTTTGTTACACATGACCAAGTCATTCACATATAAAATAAATAGCTTTGGTCCAAGTACAGAGCCTTGAGGAACTCCACATGTGATATTACAGAGGTCAGATTGTACACCATTTATTTGTACAAACTATTTCCTATCTTTCAAATAGCTAGATACCCACTGTAATGCTGGTCCTCCAATACCATATTTGTTAAATTTTTCAAGGAGAATAGTACGGAAGCGTATTGCAGTCATACATGGATTTTTTTAATTTAGCTTATGTAGTAATAACGTGATACGTATGTAGTAATAACATGATACTATGTAGTAATAACGTGATACTATGTAGTAAAAAAGTGATACTATGTAGTAAAAACTTGATACGTATGTAGTAAAAACGTGATACTATGTAGTAAAAATGTGATACTATGTAGTAAAAACGTGATACTATGTAGTAAAAAAGTCATACGTATGTAGCAATAACGTGATAAGTATAGATGTAGCATGCGCGTAGCCAGTATTTTAGGAGGGGCCACAACTCCCGCACAACACAAGTTCTGTGTTACTGTGGAAAGAGAAGGTATGGAGTATTTACGTATGGTATTTACGTGTTCAAGAACGCAAGTATAGCCGTGAGTTCCTGCTTGATGTCAGAAAAACCGCTCATTTGGGAATAAACAGTGACCTCCAGGAGAAGCTACGTGAGCTGGAAGAGAAGCTAAACGAGTTTCGTGACTGCGGCCTGCTCTGGAAGCCAGCCCCGAGCCTCAATTCATCACGCCCGCCGTGGGAGCGCCACAAGCGGCTGGACAGTAAGCGGAAGCCGGCCCTGAGCCTCCCTTCTTCGCGGCCGCCGTGGAAGCGCCACAAGCGGCTGGACAGAAAGCGGAAGCCGGCCCTGAGCCTCCCTTCTTCGCGCCCGCCGTGGAAACGCCACAAGCGGCGTGACAGAAAACAGAAGCGGGGTAAACGCGGAGGTGTCAGAGCTAGGCTAGCAGCTAGCCCACACAAACCGGCGATCCCATCCATGGTTTTGGCTAACGTGCGCTCCTTGGACAATAAACTGGATTATATACGCCTGCTACGAACGACACAAAAGACTGTGAGAGACTGCTGTGTGTTTGTATTCACGGAAACGTGGCTCAACAACAACGTTCCGGACCATGCTGTCCAGCTAGGGGAGCTAACATGCTACAGAGCGGACCGAACCCCCGAGGGAGGTAAGACAAGGGGAGGGGGGCTCTGTGTTTACATCAACAAAGCATGGTGCCTGGATGCTGCTGTGGTCTACAAACACTGCTCATCTTTAGTGGAGTTCATGACTATTAAATGCAGACCGTTCTATTTGCCGAGGGAGTTTACAGCTGTTTTGATTGTTGCTGTATATATCCCTCCAAGCTCCAACAGCAAAGTTAGAAGTGAGGCTTTGAATGAACTATATCTGCACATCAGTGAGCAACAAACAGCCCATCCTGATGCTTTTCTCATCACGGCTGGTGATTTCAACCATGCAGATTTAAAGAGTGTATTTCCAAAAACATACAAAAACATAAACTTTGCAACAAGAGGAAACAACACACTGGACCAAGTTTACACCACCATGAAAAATGCCTACAGAGCCCTCCCCCTCCCCCACATTGGTGCTTCTGACCATATCTGTGTTATGCTAAAGCCAGCATACAGGCCGCTGGTGAAAGTCACAAAACCAGTCCGCAAGCAGATACGAGTGTGGCCAGAGGGGTCTTCAGAGGCACTCCAGGACTGTTTTGACACCACAGATTGGGGTATGTTCAAAGAAGCTGCTACCACAAACAACAACACATGTCTCCAGGAGTACTCAGACACTGTATGTTCATACATCGCCAAGTGCATTGATGATGTTACCAACCTCAAAACCATCACTGTTCGGGCTAATCAGAAGCCATGGCTGACAGCTGAGGTTCACAGACTCCTGAAAGCCAGGAATGCTGCCTTCAAAGCGGGAGATCAGGTGGGCCTGAAGGCAGCCAGAAAGAACCTGACCCAGGGCATCAGTGAGGCCAAGGAGCAGTATTCCAGGAAAATAGCTCACCGTTTCAAGGACAGCAAGGATACACGCAGTCTGTGGCAGGGAATACAGACCATCACAGACTACAACCCCCCCCCCCCCCAGACCTGTGACAGCTCAACCTCTACGCTGAATGAACTGAATGAGTTCTTCGCTCGGTTTGAGGCAAGTAACAGCACACCTGCACATAAATTCCCCCCCTCTCCTGATGGCCAGGTGCTGGCGCTGTCCTCAGACAGCGTAAGGCGTTCATTCATCAAGATTAACGCCCGGAAGGCCTCTGGTCCTGACAACATACCTGGTCGTGTGCTGAAGGACTGTGCAGGGGAACTCGCAGCGGTCTTCACGGACATCTTTAACATCTCACTGAGCCAGGCCATCGTCCCCACCTGTTTCAAAGCCACCACCATCATCCCTGTCCCAAAGAAGGCAACGCCCGCATGCCTCAATGACTATCGCCCAGTAGCACTCACCCCCATCCTGATGAAGTGCTTTGAACGGCTAGTCATGAAAAGCATCACATCTGTCCTCCCTGCCTCCCTGGATCCCTTCCAATTTGCATACCGACCTAATCGCTCAACCGACGATGCCATCTCCTCTGCCCTCCACACAGCTCTCACACATCTGGACACGAAGGACTCTTATGTTAGAATGCTGTTCATCGACTTCAGCTCGGCATTCAACACCATCATCCCCCAACAGCTCATCCATAAACTGGACAGTCTGGGGCTGAACACCTCAATGTGTAACTGGCTGCTAGACTTCCTGACCGGGAGACCACAGACAGTACGGATCGGGAGTAACACATCTAGCACCATCACATTGAACACAGGGGCCCCACAAGGATGTGTGCTGAGCCCCCTTCTATTCACCCTGCTAACA
>JBBPBX010010973.1:0-10126 GCA_038048925.1 Garcialebias charrua | reverse complement strand
TTATTTTTTCCATTTATAGATGGCCTCCCTTCTCACCTTATAGCCATCCTCTCACTCCAATATGTATTTTTTTTAATAGAGAGAAAGAAAAGAGAAAGTAAGACAACAAAACAACAATTATCCACAAAAAGAGCACAAGGCAAACACACCCAACCTCCGTCCGCAATCCTGCAAAGCACATGACAGAACACAGCAACGAAACATACATGCATAAAGACTAATAATATTCATGACCTTGCAGTAGATTTCTATAAATACACATACCCATACCTACAAATATATATACAGTATACATACATATAAATTTATATTCATTCATATACCCATCTACATATTTTTTCATTCATTCATTCATTCAACCTTTATTTATACAGGCTAGCCTCGTTGAGTCACGGGGACTCATTTACAAGAGGGACCTGTCTCACTCACACCAAACAACCATCCACTCTCACACTCACACCTAGGGTCAATTTAGAGTCACCAATCAGCCTAACAAGCATGTTTTTTGGTCTGTGGGAGGAAACCGGAGTACCCGGAGGAAACCCACGCATGCACGGGGAGAACATGCAAACTCCACCCAGAAAGGCCCCGGACCGGGATTTGAACCGGCAACCTTCTCGCTGAGAGGCAGCAGCTCTACCAGTTGTGCCACCGTGCTGCCCATATATCTACATATACATCCCTGCATCCATTTGTGTGTGGTTGTGAGCATGCATAAGTGAATAAGGTTCCTCCAATAGAACATTTAGTAGCGACTGTGAAGCATCAGAGATCCGTCCCCCCAAAGCCCGAGGCAGACGAAGGAGCGATCAAAGCCCAAGACCCCAGGAAGGACCCCGAGCCCAGAGTCCCCAGGGCCACCCGAACAGGACGAGCCACTCGCCCACTCCCCAGATCCGACCAAGGGGAAGAACCGGACGAACCCCACCAGCGACCACATACAATGACCCCCCGGGGTCAACCGCGACAAATTCACAGGCCCCCGCCGGAGCCCGCTGCACCGACGTAGCCCCAGGGCCGGTCACCGAGGCCCGGGCACCGGGGACGCCCACCCCTCAGGCCCAGACCCGACAGGACCAGAGGACACGAGCCCCACCAGGCAGCCACCAGGCCGAGCCGACAAACGCCCAAGCGCCCAACCCCAGATAGTGAGGGCCCCAAGCACGCCCGCAGGCAAAGGAACACCCACCAGGGGGCCACGTGGCAGGAGCGCGACACTAAGTAGCCTCAGATGTATCAGAGAGGGGGCAGTCCAAGTCCCAGCCTGACACTTAAACATTCATACACAGACACACTCATTCAGACCCACCCTCATCCTCACCCTCACTCACAGAAAGACAAACAATAACGACACGTTCCATTCATAATCCCGATGCACACTCTATACCCCCTAGGTCCAAGACATGTACCTGCCCCCTACATGGGGCAGCCCACATCCACACCCAGGAGGTAGGCCCATTCATTCAACTGTGACATTTGAAAATCACATTAAGCTTCTGTTTAAAACTTGCTTCTTCCATCTTCGAAACATCTCTAGACTTCGCCCATCCCTAACTTTTTCCGATGCTGAGAAGCTCGTCCATGCTTTTGTCTCCTCCAGGCTCGACTACTGCAACTCCCTGTTTATTGGAATCCCTGGCAAAAACCTTCAGAAACTTCAATATATTCAAAACAGTGCAGCAAGGATCTTGTTGCGAGTTCGTAAATTTGAACATATTACGCCCATTCTTCATAACCTTCATTGGCTTCCTGTCGCCTACAGAATTCAGTACAAAACTGCTCTCATTACACATCAATGCTTACATGGAGCTTCACCAGATTATCTGAAGGATATTCTTATTCCACACTCATCCACCCGGTCGCTGCGGTCACAGAACAGTAATCTCCTTCACATTCCGAGAACCAAATTAAGGACCATGGGAGACCGGGCTTTCAGTGTGGCTGCCCCCCGCCTGTGGAACTCTCTTCCTGACTGTCTGAGGGTCCCACAGTCTGTGGTTGACTTTAAGAGCGGCTTGAAGACCTTTCTTTTCAACCGAGCATACTCTACCTCCTCATGATTCTACTTTTGATCTTAGTTGATACTGTTATTGATTTTACTTGTTTTATTACTTGTTTTATTGACATTTAATTTCTGTTGCACCTTGTAGCACTTTGAGATTTTCATTAATGAAAAGTGCGTTATAAATTGAATTCATTATTATTATTATTATTATTCATTCTGGTGTGGAGAGTAGCAGACATTGTAGTTCTCCCTGATTAGAAATGGTGCATAAAACCTTTTTAAATCCCCACAGTTTCACAAAACTCTCCAAGTGTCCGGTGTCTCTGTGGAAGCAAAACTCCAGTGCCAGTCTGGCCTTGATGTTGCACTTCCACAGAGCCACGGCATCAAGTTGTTAGGCTGACTGGTGACTCTAAATTGACCCTGAGTGTGAGAGTGGATGGTTGTTTGGTGTGAGTGAGACAGGTCCCTCTTGTAAATGAGTCCCCGTGACTCAACGAGGCTAGCCTGTATAAATAAAGGTTGAATGAATGAATGAATGAATGAATCAAGTTGAGGTCCAGCCTGCAGTCTGTCCCTGTGAGACAAATAAACAGCCATTTTTGCTTCGGCTACCAGAAAGTTTAAAGTTTGGGATTTAAACTTTGTGGCTTTGCTGTAACGTACTCCATTAATGAAAACAGATTTGGTGAAAACTGTGTCAAAGAGGCTAAAGATCCACGTCATTAGATTAAACAGATCAATCAGTCGAGCACAATCTGTAAAAACGTGAAAAACACTCTCAGACAGACTGCAAAAAGGACACTCGTTTAAAACCTCAGGATTGATGACAGACAAAAATGAGTTTGTTGCAATGGCACCGTGAAGGATCCTCCATTGAAGATCGCCAGTCCGTTTCTTTGTTGGAGGTTTGTAAAGAGTCCTCCACTGGGGCCTCTGATTTCCGAGTTTGTCGTCCCACACGCTGACAGCTCTGTTTTGCAGAGTTCTCTTGTTCAGGATCTTAACATAAGTCTTGTAAAGTACTTTTTGACCAGTTCTGCACAAGTCCATCTTTGGGCTTTTATTGTTTAGCAGCGGACCACTGTCTTTGGCAAAGTTGGGATCCAGGTTAATGTCTGGGAAAGGGTCCATTGGGTCAGGTGGGCGATTCCCTGTGAACCACTGTTGTAGCAGACACTTCTCTCCAGCTGTCATCTTCTCCTTCACCAAATTCAGGAAGCGCTGTACCAGTCTGACAGACCAAGCAACGAAGCCACCTCTCCAGCGTTGGAGAAAACTGGTCCGGCCATCTCCACCAAGCGCTTCAGGGTCACCATCCCAGAATCGCACAGTGCCTTTGACAGTCCTGGCACTGTGCTATCACAAACGCCCATTCTCGCTTCACATACTAGTGGTTCCTCTAAGAGCCAATGCAGAGAATTATACACTTTCGATCTGTTTGGTTTAAAAAAGGAAAACACTTTGAAAACACTCTGATAAAACAGGGGCACTTCCTTCATCTTTAAAAGGCTAACATTAGTTAGAAACAGAGCAGCATCTAGCCCCAGCCCGTTCATACGTCTGAGGATGCAGCTGGCAGGGCCGGATTTAGGAGGATGGGGGCCCCTGGGCTTGAGTCATCTTGGGGGGCCCATATATATATATACCGGAGTGTGTGTGTGTGTGTATATATATATATATATATATATATATATATATATATATATATATATATATATATATATATATGTTTGTTTGTTTGTTTTGCTTTGGTTCAGATGATGAGCAGAAAATGACTGAATAGTAAGTTTTCACAACTTACAACTTTAATATGCCAGTTGTCACAAACTACAAACAACCCTGAACTGGTTAAATACAAAACCACATGTTAGGGTTTGAAACTAGAATATGATGCTTCCATCACAAAATAAAATCACTGAATAGCTATTGTTGCCTGGACTTCAACACAAACTTCCCTGCAACACGCTTGCAGCAACTTCATTTTTTCTCTTCCCTTGTTTCTTCACCTGGTTTGGGGGGCCCCAGCTCCATTTCTTCTACAGCCGCCCCTGCTTTCTCCTACACCAGCTCCTTTGCCTCCGTTCCTGCACTTTTTATTTCTCCATTCACCTCCACCTCCACTTTCTCTTCCTTATCACCAGCGGTGGGTGGGGGACCGGCTGCGCGCACCCCCCCCCGCCGGCAGCGGGAGGGGACCGGCCGCACACACCCCCTCCCTCCCCCGCCGGCAGCGGGAGGGGACCGGCCGCGCTGAAGCGAATAAAAGATAAAATCATCCAGTTTTACATAAAACCTAACAAGAACAGTTTTCTCCTTTGTGAGACAACGTGTTTGAGACTATCCGTGCACAAAAAAAAACTTAGGGGGCGGGTCCGGAGGCTCTGGGGGCCCCTAAAATTCCGGGGCCCCGGGCTCAAGCCCCTGTAAGCCCCTGCATAAATCCGGCCCTGCCTACTAACTCCAGTTAAGATTCTGGCAGCAGCATTTCGGATTAACTGAAGACTTTTTAAAGAATTATTTGGACACCCAGATAAAAAAAAAAAACATTGCAATAGTCCAGTCTAGATGTGACAAATGCATGAACCAGTTTTTCTGCATCATTTTTTAGATAAAATGTTTTTAATTTAGTGATATTACACAGGTGGAAGAAGGCAGTTCTAGTAACATTTTTTTAATGTGGGAGATAAAAGGTGTGTCCTGATCAAAAATAACACCAAGATTTTTAACATTAGAGCTGGAGGCCAGATTAATGCCATCCAAGGAGAGAGAAAGACTACAAAATTTATTCCTAAGGTGTTAGGTCCAAAAACCAAAACCTCAGTCTTGTCTGTGTTCAAAGGAGAAAATTTAGGGTCATCCAGGTTTTTAAGTCTTTAAGATATGCTTGTAGTTTAAGTAACTGACTGGCTTCATTTGGTTTCATGGACAAATATAATAGTGTATCATCAGCATAACAATGAAAAATTATCCCATGTTGTTTAATAACTTTACCTAATGGAAGCATTTATAAGGTAAAGAGTATTGGTCCAAGCACTGAACCTTGAGAAACTCCATGGCTAACTTTGGTGTATGATGAAGATTCATTATTTACTTTTATAAATTGGAATGTATTATAGATATGATTGAACCAAATTAGAGCTGTACCTGTAATTCCAATATCATATTCAAGCCTATGTAGTACTTTGTAAAACATTGTGATCAACTATATCAAATGCAGCACTGAGGTCTAACAGGACCAGTATAAACACAAGTCCATTGTCAGAGGCCATGAGAATATCATTAGTAACTTTCACCAGTGCAGATTCAGTGCTGTGGTGAGCTCTAAACCCTGACTGAAACTCCTCAAACAGATTATTTATTTACAGAGGGTCATGTAACCGACAGGACTGAAGAACAGCTAATCTGAGTCTGGCCAAGAACAAAGTGGATTACTTCCAGCAAATAAAAATATTTTAAAAATGTCCTGAATTTATTTGTAGTAAACACTATTTTATATACCTTTGTAAAAACAAAGAGCTGCAGCAGCAGCTAGCTGTAACACTAATGTTGGTTTTAATGAGAATTTCTAAATATTTATGTTGAAATTACTGTTTAAAAAAAATGTGGATTTTTAAAAAAAGTGGTTAATGTGTAAAAATTGTGAACAACTGTGGAATTTTGAAGGGTCTTAAGACAGTAGTATTCTTTTTGGGTAAGCCTTTAGTATTTTATCACCAACAGGGTCAAAGTTTATGTGCTTTGAAAGCAGATTGCTGTCATCTTCAAACAAGCTTAGTTTTTAAAGGTTCATGTACATTCATGTAAAATATATGTTATAAACCTTTGCAGTTTTGTCCGTTCCGATTACAGTTACTTGAGCAGAAATGTCCAGCTGGACCTTAATCTTTGAAGGAAGTGATACAGCCAGCTGCTGCTGCTATTTGCGCCTGCAATTAACTATTGAATCCCATGTAACTAACCATGTAATTTGTTCAGCTATGGTTTTAGCTGCATTTAAACAAGTCCTGTCAGGTGTAAACTCTTATTTCTGCAAACTGAGGCTGCTGATTGAGTTAACGTTTGGAAAAATTCTCCATTCTCTTGTTTTGAATCTGATGTGAACATAAACAGGATGGGGAGGGGACGTTTACTGCAGGGTTTCATCATCTCTTCTTTTAACATGTAGAAAGGAGAGAAAATTTGTCTCAATTTTGAAATGCAAAAATAAATAGTTTTTCTTTGAAATGACAACCTTTTTATAGTTCAAATTTTGATCTGATTTAGTGTTTCTTATCGTTCCAAGTAAACAAGAATGTTAAATGGAGCTGAAATTTCAGTCAACATCATCTTAAATGTCTTTCCACAAAATTATGGTGATAAGGTGTTGGATACACCAGGTTCCCAAAGGTGATTTCAAGGTGATTAGTTTTTCCTATCAGGTAAAGGGATGCTCTGCTGGTCTGGTGTTTGTAAATGTGTGGCACAGCAACAGGAATAACTCCATTTGCATGCGGCATGTGGTGGATTGTGGTCTGTGAACTGGATAAGCTGTCACGCAGCGCTGGCAGACATACAGTACAGTCGCTGAATACTTAGGAATAGGAAGCATAGATCTTGTCCAACCTGTGCCAAAGCAAATACTTCACCACCTGTGGTCAGACGTGATGCAAATCCAGCTCTTACATATAAAAATCCCTGTTAGGAAACACTAGAATCCAAAGGCTTGTCCTGTGCTCGTTACTCAAGGTGGTGAATGAAACTTAACAGAACCAAAGAACTCTCCATTTAAATAATTGAATCTAACAACATTTTGCAACGACTGACAAGCTAGAGACTTTCAGAAGAAAAGAAAAGCTTCAGCTGACCAACGCGTTTCAGGTGAAAAATAAATTACATTTTGGCTTCATTTTGCATGTGACCACCCACATTTCTAATTTCACATTTACTGTCAACCACTTAAGACTTTAATTGAGCCCATTTGTGTCTGTTTCATGTAAATGAAAAGCTAAATGCGAGAAGCTTTTCCTCAGGCCCTTATGACAAACTGTGACCGATTTCATTATGTCACACGAATATGATGAATCGTCTGGTTTAAAGCGAGCGTTTTTAATGCTTCTGCTTCTTCCACAATGTCTCTTTGAACTCAGCAGAACACAAGCAGAACCACAGACTGTTGAGTTGGAGAAATTATCTTCAGAGGGTCCCTCCTCAGCTGTGTTTGGAGTAGAAAAATGAGTTTCAGAGCAAGTCAACCGTTCCTCTGGGTGCTGATGGGTCTGGTGGCTGTCACAACGGTCTTCTTTAACGTCTACATGTTTTTGATGAGCCTGTGGAACAAGAAGGAGAAGAAGGTGAGGAGTCCTAGCGAGACGATCGTCATTGCTCTTGCAGTGGCCGATGTGTTACATCAGCTGGTGTCCTACTTCTGGATGACCATAAATGAGGTGGACAGCAAGTGCTACATTGCCCAGGTGTTCTACACGATCCTGTTGCTGCTGATCTTCAGCTTCAAGTTCACCATAATCTGGGACACCAGCTTTCTCACCTTCTACTACAGTACCAGACTGGTCAGCTCACCCAACCACTGCTACACACAGATCCAAGCTGCCATCCTCAAGCACGTGACCCTGGCCGTTTTCATCATCCCATTGTGCGGACTGGTCTCCTGCCTGCCGATGCTGGTGCTGTTCCATGCCAAAAACCACACCGTGAACGGACACACAAATAGCGACTGTGGGGTGATGCTGCCAAAAAGCAGCTCCGGGGAGATCTACGATGTTCTTTTCTTGTTCCTCTCTGACGTGGTGCCGGGGATGATCATGCTGAAGTGCTGCTTCTCCATCTCCGTCCACCTGGTCATCCATCACCGCCACATGAAGGCCAGCAACAACGGCGCTCACCCCCCAAAGCTGGGCTCTCAGATGAGGGTGATCCAGATGTCTCTGCTTCTCGTGGCCAACTTTCTCGTCTACCTCGTGGTCGACCTGTACTTAAACTACCAGGTTGTGGTGAAGCATGACACGTCTGTTGGCTTCACGTTCTTTGTCACATCGGTCTACACCACTGTCACAGCCATAGTACTGATCTATGGTAAGAAGACTCTTTGGAAAACCTTGATCCATGATCTCAACACCTGTCTGGATGAGTATCCATGTTTGTCTTGTTTAAAGCTGCCAGAACACAAGACTGTATCGAAACCTCCTGCAAAAGTTAAAAACTAAAAAAGTCAAATTGCTTTTTGCTTAAATCCATGTCCATCTGGTTTTAATTAAAACTGCAAACTTTGTGGAGTCTTTTAATAGCCACTGCCTGTCTGTCTTAGATGAGGTTGCTCCTGTAAAGCACAAAATCCATCCATCCATTTTCGTCCGCTTATCCGGGGTTGGGTCGTGGGGGTAGCAGCCTAAGTAGGGAGGCCCAGACTTCCCTCTCCCCAGCCACATGGAGCAGCTCCTCTGGGGGAATCCCAAGGCGTTCCCAGGCCAGCCGAGAAACATAGTCCCTCCAGCGTGTCCTGGGTCTTCCTCTGGGTCTCCTCCCGGTGGGACATGCCCGGAACACCTCCCCAGGGAGGCGTCCAGGAGGCATCCTAACCAGATGCCCGAGCCACCTCAACTGGCTCCTCTCGATGTGGAGAAGCAGCGGCTCTACTCCGAGTCCCTCCCGGATGACTGAGCTTCTCACCCTATCTCTAAGGGAGAGTCCAGACACCCTGCGGAGAAAACTCATTTCAGCCGCTTGTATCCGAGATCTCGTTCTTTCGGTCACAACCCAAAGCTCATGACCATAGATGAGGGTGGGAACGTAGATCGATCGGTAAATTGAGAGCTTTGCCTTTCGACTCAGCTCTCTCTTCACCACGACAGACCGGTACAGCGCCCGCTTCACTGCGGATGCTGCACCTATCCGCCTATCGATCTCACGCTCCAGTTTTCCCTCATTCGTGAACAAGACCCCGAGATACTTAAACTCCTCCACTTGGGGCAGGACCTCCTCCCCGACCCGGAGAGGGCATGCTACCCTTTTCCGGCTCAAGACCATGGCCTCGGATTTGGAGGAACTGATCCTCATCCCGGCCGCATCACACTCGGCTGCAAACCGCTCCAGCGAAAGCTGTAGATCACGATCTGATGAAGCCAATAGGACCACATCATCTGCAAAAAACAGAGAAGCGATTCTAAGGCCACCAAAACGGATCCTCTCAACACCTTGGCTGCGCCTAGAAATTCTGTCCATAAAAGTTATGAACAGAATCGGTGACAAAGGGCAACCTTGGCGGAGTCCAACTCTCACTGGAAACGAGCCTGACTTACTGCCGGCAATGCGGACCAAGCTCTGACACCGGTCGTACAGGGACCTAACAGCCCATATCAATGGGCCTGGTACCCCATACTCCCGGAGTACCCCCCACAGAACCCCCCGAGGGACGCGGTCGAATGCCTTTTCCAAGTCCACAAAGCACATGTAAACTGGTTGGGCAAACTCCCACGCACCCTCCAGGACCCTGTTGAGGGTGTAGAGCTGGTCCAGTGTTCCACGACCAGGACGAAAACCACACTGCTCCTCCTGAATCCGAGGTTCGACTATCCGACGGACCCTCCTCTCCAGAACCCCTGAATAGACCTTACCAGGGAGGCTTAAGAGTGTGATCCCCCTATAGTTGGAACACACCCTACGGTCCCCCTTTTTGAATAGGGGAACCACCACCCCAGTCTGCCAATCCAAGGGAACTGCCCCCGATGTCCACGCGATATTGCAGAGTCGCGTAAGCCAACACAACCCCACAACATCCAGAGCCCTAAGGAACTCAGGGCGAATCTCATCCACCCCCGGAGCCTTGCCACCGCGGAGCTTTTTAACCACCTCGGTGACCTCAGCTCCAGAGATTGGAGAGCCCGACCCAAAGTCCCCAGGCTCCGCTTCCTCAGTGGAAGACGTGCCAGTAGGATTGAGGAGGTCTTCGAAGTATTCCGCCCACCGACTCACAACATCCCGAGTTGAGGTCAACAGCACGCCATCCCCACCATAAATGGTGTTGGTCGCGTACCGCTTTCCCCCCCTGAGACGCCGGATGGTGGACCAGAATCGCCTCGAAGCCGTACGGAAGTCATTCTCCATGGCCTCTCCGAACTCCTCCCA
>JBBPBX010010972.1:29897-56869 GCA_038048925.1 Garcialebias charrua | reverse complement strand
TATATATATATATATATATATACATATATATATATATATGTATATATATATTATTAGCAGGAAGTTAAAACTGCAGGGAAAAAACGTTTACATAAATGAACATCTAACCCCCCCAAAAAAGGAAACATTGCACGTGAGGCAAGGTTGTTAAAAAAACAGAACAAAATAGCATCAACATGGACAAGACATGGAAACAACTTTATCAAAACACATGAAGGGTCCCAGGCTAAAATGATAAAAGAACTGAAGGATCTGGAAAAACTTGGATGAACTCAGGAGATGACAAATTACAAATCAATGAAACAACTCACGCACAAAATGGACATAATATACAGTGAAATGAACAAATAAATTAGAACATGACAACATACGAAGACTCAGAACCTAAAATATATAATGTTGAAGATGTGATTGATGCAAATTTTTTTCCTGTAATAGTGAATATTATAATGAAGAGCAGTTTAATGACATCAATATAACAAATGGAAATTTCTCTATTATTCACTTCAATAGCAGAAGTATAAATGCAAATATATCCAAAAGAACAGATTACTTAAAACAATTAAACAGAACTTTTACGATAATAGCACTGTCAGAGACATGGCTCAATGATGATAACACAAATAATATTCACATTGAAGGGTATGAATTATTTCATCTTCTTCTTCTTCTTTCGGCTTTTCCCTTTTCAGGGGTCGCCACAGCGAGTCATCCTCCTCCACCTCACTCTGTCCTCTGCATCCTCTGTCCTCACTCCAACTACCTCCATGTCCTCTCTAACTGCATCCATATATCTCCTCTTTGGTCTCCCTCTTTGTCTTTTTCCTGGCAGCTGCATTTCTAACATCCTTCTACCAATATACCCACTGTCCCTCCTCTGGACATGTCCAAACCATCTCAGTCTGGCCTCCCTAACTTTATCTCCCAGTTGTTCAACATGTGCTGTACCTCTGATGATCTCATTCCTGATCTTATCCATCCTTGTCACTCCTAAGGAGAACCTCAGCATCTTCATTTCTGCTACTTCCAGTTCTTTCTCCTGTCTTTTTGTCAATGCCACTGTCTCCAGACCATACAACATAGCTGGTCTCACCACTGTCTTGTAAACTTTTCCTTTGACCTTTGCTGACACCTTTTTGTCACAAATCACTCCTGAAACTTTTCTCCATCCACTCCATCCTGCCTGGACTCTCTTTTTCACCTCTTTACCACATTCCCCATTTTCCTGGACAGTGGACCCCAAGTACTTGAAGTCCTGCACCTTTGTGACCTCTGCTCCTTGTAGCCTCACTGTTCCACTGGCCTCCCTCTCATTCACACACATGTACTCTGTCTTACTACGGCTGACTTTCATTCCTCTTCTTTCAAGAGCATACCTCCACCTCTCCAAGTTCTCTTCCACTTGTTCCCTGTTCTCACCACAGATCACAATGTCATCTGCAAACATCATAGTCCATGGGGATTCCTGTCTGACCTCATCTGTTAGTCGGTCCATCACCAGAGCAAACAAGAAGGGGCTCAGAGCCGATCCTTGATGCAATCCCACCTCCACCTTGAAGCTATCTGTCACTCCTACAGCACATCTCACCACTGTCCTGCTGTCCTCATACATGTCCTGCTGTCCTCATACATGTCCTGCTGTCCTCATACATGTCCTGCTGTCTTCATACATGTCCTGTACCAGTCTAACATACTTTTCTGCCACTCCAGATTTCCTCATGCAATACCACACCTCCTCTCTTGGCACCCTGTCATATGCTTTTTCTAAATCCACAAACACACAATGGAGTTCTTTCTGACCCTCTCTGTACTTCTCTATCAACATCCTCAAAGCAAAGATGGCATCTGTGGTGCTCTTTCTTGGCATGAAACCATACTGCTGCTCACAGATAGTCACCTCTTGTCTAAGCCTTCCTTCCACAACTCTCTCCCAGATCTTCATCGTGTGGCTCATCAACTTAATTCCCCTGTAGTTGCTACAACTCTGTACATCACCCTTGTTCTTAAAAATGGGAACCAGCACACTTCTTCTCCATTCTTCAGGCATTTTCTCACCCTCAAATATTCCATTAAATATTTGAGTCAAAAACCTCATATGAACAGAAATAATAAAAGAGGTGGTGGAGTCACTCTATTTGTTAATAATGAAATTAAATGTAAATTAAATAGTGAAATGTCAATAATTGTTGATAATATTATGGAAATGATAACAATAGAAATAATAAACAAAAATGATAAAAACATAATAATAAGTTGTGTATATAGATCACCAGGATCAAATATAGAAATATTCACTGATAAAATCTTGGAGCTATTGGAAAAGAGTTTTAATAAAAAAGTTTTTTTGTGTGGAGACTTTAACATTGATATGGGAAATAAAACAGATTCAAATAACATCAGCACATTTATAAACTCAATGTACAGTTTAAATAAGTATCCGTTGATATCAAAGCCAACAAGAATTACTACTCATAGTGCCACAATAATTGATAATATTTTCAAAAATATAACAAATGGGGATGTGATAGGTGGTATTTTAACAACCGACTTCAGTGATCATTTACCAGTTTTCAGAATCTATAAAAATGTTCAAAGCATCTCAAAAGGAGTTACAACAAAGAAAAAGATCATAAACACATCGAAAATAGTTTTGGATAAATCAAAAGAGGATGTAGATAAACAAGACTGGAATGAAGTGTATGTTGATGATGTGAACAGATCATATGATGAGTTTATGAATATCTTGGAAGCTCTGTTTGAAAATAATTGTGTGCAAAAAAATTATACAAAGAGAAATATGGTTGACCAACCATGGATGACAAAAGGGTTGAGAAATGCTTGTAAAAAAAGAATTATTTGTATTCATGTTTCTTGAAATTGCGAAGTCAGAACGCTGAAGAAAAATATAAAAAGTATAAAAATAAATTAGTAGGGATTATAAGGAAACATAAGAAAGAATATTATAGTAAATTATTAGATAAAAGTAATGGTGATATGAAAGCAACATGGCGAGTAATGAATAGTGTTCTGAAGAATCATAAAACAAAAACTGGTATTTCAAAATATTTTGTAAAAGACAACGATGAAATTCATGATGAAAATGAAATTGTAAATGGATTTAATCAATATTTTGTGAATGTTGGATCAAGCCTTGCAGCTAAAATACCAAAAGTAGATAATAATGTGAGCCATTCAATTACAGGTTGTGCAAACAGTATTTTTCTAAATGGAACTAACAAAGAGGAAATAATGAATGTAGTAAAAAATCTTACAGACAAGAGATCAAAAGACTGGGTGGACATGGATATGATGTTTGTAAAGGACATAATGAGCCATGTTATTGAGCCGTTTACATATATATGTAATTTATCATTTTCAACAGGAATATTTCCAGATAATATGAAAGTAGCTAAGGTAGTTCCTCTTTTTAAAAATGGTGATAAATGTGTGTTCAACAATTATAGACCTATATCCTTGTTACCACAGTTTTCAAAAATTCTTGAAAAACTATTTGTGAACAGACTAGATCAATTTATAGATAAACAAAATATTCTAAGCAACAGTCAGTATGGGTTTAGAGCAAAAAACTCTACATCAATGGCTCTCATGGAATTAATGGAACAAATAACTACTGCTGTCGATCAAAAACAATATTGTATCAGTATTTTTGTTGATTTAAAAAAAGCATTCGATACTATTGATCACACCATTCTCCTTGAAAAACTGAACAAATATGGTATTAGAGGACCAGCATTACAGTGGGTATCTAGCTACTTGAAAGATAGGAAACAATTTGTACAAATAAATGATGTAAGATCTGACCTCTGTAATATCACATGTGGAGTTCCCCAAGGCTCTGTACTTGGACCAAAGCTATTTATTTTATATGTGAATGACTTGGTAAATGTGTCAGGACTCCTTAAATGTGTACTTTTTGCTGATGATACCACATTTTTCTGTTTAGGTGAAGATATAGAACAAATGTTGGAATTGATAAAGACAGAATTTGTCAAAATACAAACTTGGTTTAAAATCAATAAATTATCATTAAATCTAGAAAAAACTAATTACATGATATTCAGTAATAAAAAGAAAACTGTTGATGTTCCACTCAAAATTGAGGGTGTTGAGATTTGTAGAGTGAGTGAGGTGAAGTTTTTGGGTGTTATTATTGATGACAAACTGACATGGAAACAACACATAAATTCTGTAAGAATAAAAATAGCTAAATCGATTGCAGTACTGTACAAAGTCAGAGACCTATTGAATGATAAAGCTCTGTATTTGTTGTATAACACAATCATTGTTCCACACTTAATCTATTGTATTGATGTTTGGGGGAAAGCGTGTAAAACAATCACAAAGCCTATTTTTGTATTACAGAAAAGAGCTGTAAGAATTATCACTAGAAAACATTACTGTCATCCATCAAGCACATTATTTTATCAACTGAAGTTATTGAAGTTCCATGATTTGGTAGACTATAATATTTTATCAGTTATGTATAGGGCTCAGAATAACGCATTACCTTTAAATATCCAAATGCATTTTGTTAAAAGACAAAGTTCTTATAATCTTAAGGGGACAGAGATATTTGTAAAACCACAATTCAGAACTAGTTTGAAGGGACGGTCTACCTCAATCCAGGGAATTAGATTATGGAATGGCTTGGAGAATGTAGTTAAAAATGCCAAGTCAATGTTTACATTTAAGAAAATGATCAAAACGAATTTGTTAAAAAAAAAAAAATGAAATAGCGTAATGTGTATTGTATTAGTTAGAAAATTAGAAAGAGTTAGTCATTTTGTACTGTTGCTGGAAGATTATTATGGTTTAAACTGATTGTTTGAACAAAGGGGCAGGTATAATACGATTTATTCTTCTTTTTGCTACCTTTCATTTTTTAATATTTTGTACGTTATCATTTATGGGATTGTCTTGTATTGTGTTTTTTTGTAAAAAAAAAAAAAGAACAAATTTAATAAACATAAACAAACATATATCAAAATAAAATAAATGAAAAAGTACACAAAGGAGCAAGACAATATTAGAAACTTAAAACAGCAAGTTTTTAGATAACTGTTGTGAGATGGTTCTAGCAGTTTTCTAGTTTTTTAATCTACTTAATGAAGAATAGTAGGACTTGAATTTGTTCATGAAACATGGGAAGGAGGGCTTATTATCCCTCCACTTACTACAATGAATGTGGTACTTTGCTATAAGGACGACTATATTTATGGCATCAGACTAAGCTGAGCTTAAGTTGTCTACATAGAATAAAATGGCATCAATATCAAATGAAGGAATGCTGAGTTTTAGATTAATCCAGTTTGTGATGTCAGTCCAAAAACTTTGAGAATACTGTATTGACATGAAAAAAAACAAATGTTCAAGGGATTCATCTTCGGATTTACAAAAGGTACACAAATCAACCTCAAATTTAAATCTTCTGTGCAGAAACATGGCCACGGGATAAATCTTATTTATTATTTTAAAATGGTTTTCTTTCACTTTAGGAGATACTGGCCATTTGACAAATTTAGAGTGAGCAGAAGTCACCATGGTCCCATAATTTATATTGGGAGGTTTCTTGAATGAATTTATGTTATAATCGTAATAAATCATTTGTCTCATACATTCATTGATAATCTTGTTATTGCATTTGAAGTCAACTAAGCTACACTCATTTACTTTTAGTGTGGGCATCGAAACGGTCACTTTTGAATAAATAATGATATCCCACCGGGAGGAGACCCAGAGGAAGACCCAGGACGCGCTGGAGGGACTATGTTTCTCGGCTGGCCTGGGAACGCCTTGGGATTCCCCCGGAGGAACTGCTCCAAGTGGCTGGGGAGAGGGAAGTCTGGGCCTCCCTACTTAGGCTGCTACCCCCGCGACCCGACCCCGGATAAGCGGAAGAAGATGGATGGATGGATGGATGGATTTCTAATTAACTGAATCAGGGCTAAAAGTCCCTTTAGCCCTGATTCTTAAACTCAGAAAAACCTTGTGCTATAAAGTCACTGACTTTATAGCACAAGGTTTTTCTGAGCTTAACCGGTTCAAATGGTCAAATCTGTTGGATTAAAAAAATATTTCGCCATATGCCCTCTTCAAAATGGCGGCCGGCAAATGGCGAAATACTTTTTTTAATCCACCAGATTTGACCATTTGAACCGGCTAAGCTCAGAAAAACCTTGTGCTATAAAGTCAGCTAAGAAATATATTTTTTCTCAGCAAAGAAATAATTGTTTTTACCGTGTTTTCATGGAAAGTCCTTATCTTCTGTGGCCGTCGCGGCCGCCATTTTGAAGAGGGCAAATGGCAAAATACTTTTTAAAATCCAGACGCGTCGCGTAGGCCGCTGAGAAACATCCATAAGTTCACCCTCCATGTTAAAAACTCTTCGTCTGACTCTTCGAAAACAAGCAATAAGGCTGCAGAGTAACACACTGGCTGCTAACTGAGAGCGCTCGCTCTAGCAAAGAGACTGAGGGGACGCTTTTTTGTCACGGACCACATCCGGCGCTGACAGGATATGGTCTGTTAGCAGTCGTACGGGCCTGTAAATACGTTTTTTCGTTTTTACTGATAGATAATTAGTTATTATCGGTACTGCATTTTAAATAAAAATAGCGCAAATCCGCTTATGAATTATAAAAGTTAGTCAAAACGCTGTTACGCTGACAAAAACGTTAGGTCTGCTGTAAGCGGATTAGCGCATTAGCGCTTCCTAGCGGTCGGGGGCCCACCACTGGCCGGTAGTAAGTCAGGCTCGTTTCCAGTAAGAGTTGGACTCCGCCAAGGTTGCCCTTTGTCAACGATTCTGTTCATAACTTTTATGGACAGAATTTCTAGGCGCAGCCAAGGTGTTGAGAGGATCCATTTTGGTGGCCTTAGAATCGCTTCTCTGTTTTTTGCAGATGATGTGGTCCTATTGGCTTCATCAGTTCGTGATCTACAGCTTTCACTGGAGCGGTTTGCAGCCGAGTGTGATGCGGCCGGGATGAGGATCAGTTCCTCCAAATCCGAGGCCATGGTCTTGAGCCGGAAAAGGGTAGCATGCCCTCTCCGGGTCGGGGAGGAGGTCCTGCCCCAAGTGGAGGAGTTTAAGTATCTCAGGGTCTTGTTCACGAATGAGGGAAAACTGGAGCGTGAGATCGATAGGCGGATAGGTGCAGCGTCCGCAGTGAAGCGGGCGCTGTACCTGTCTGTCGTGGTGAAGAGAGAGCTGAGTCAAAAGGCAAAGCTCTCAATTTACAGAGAGGCTGGCCTGGGAACGCCTTGGGATTCCCCCGGAGGAGCTGCTCCAAGTGGCTGGGGAGAGGAAAGTCTGGGCCTCCTTACTTAGGCTGCTACCCCCGCGACCCGACCCCGGATAAGCGGAAGAAAATGGATGGATGGATGGAAGTTGTGAAGTTAAATAGGGGGGAAAAAAATCTGCCAATCAATATATGTGTGACCACCTTTTTCAGCAATTTCAGCACCAAGCTGTTTATTGTCTCCATGATCTTGATCCATCTAACATGAACATTTTGTTCATCCTTCACGTCCAAACTGCTGCAGCTCCTTCAGGTTGGCTGGTTCTGCTTATGTCCAGCAATCTTTAAATCAAACCAGATTCTCAGTTGGACTGAGGTCAACACTTTGACTGGACTATTCTAGGCCCATTACCTGGTTCTCCTTAAACCAGAGGAGTGTTGCTTCAGCAGTGTGTTTAGAGTTATTGTCTTTTTGGTTCTGGGATATATTCTATTAATTACTCAACCCTGATCTGTACTTCTCCACAACATTGTCTGTTTTGTTGTGGAAAGTTCTTTAGTCTTCATGATGTCTCTTGCTTGGTGGTGGACCCTACAACTCTGGATGTTGATTCTGAGACTGTCAGAACAGGTGTATACTGAGCTCATTTGACTCTTGGGTTGCTTACATGTGGATCTGGTTAATGAATTACCGGTACATGGCTTCTAAAAAAAAAAGATTAGGTCCCCAAAGGAAAGGAGGGTGAATATTTATGCATGCATTTAAAAAAAAATTAATTAAACCATTTTATCCATGTTCAGTAGGCCATGCTTTTTACCTTCTCTGCAGGTCCATCTCCTCCTGCACAGGGCCATTCTGAACCTGTTGGCCCTGTCGGGGCAGCGTGGAGCCTGTGGGGGTGAAACACAAAATGATTCCTGTTAGTAATTTCATTACAAAGGTAGTCCCATCAGAGTCAACATGACAAAATAAAAGGTTGAATCAAGCTTTGCCTGCAGATTACTGATGAAAAACCTCCCAGTAGTTCAGAAAGGAAATGGAAGAAACTGCTGGTTGCCATGGAAACAATATTTGTGAAAATATTAGCAGTTTATCAAATATCTTGAAGTTCAGTGAAGTGTCACGGTCAGCAGCCCCCGCTGACCCCCCTCCCATTGGCCCTGCCTCACACTTACTCCCTTCTGTCAACAGTCCTGTCGTTAGTTTTCATTATTCAGCCCAGTAATGCCTGTCACCCTTCCTTAGCGCTTGTCTCCCTGCACCATGCCTCCTCTGCTCAGTCTACAATCAGCCCTTGCCTAATTCACCTGTACACCGCTCCTCATGCCATTGTTTGTTTCTCAGCTGTGTTTTACCTGTGTAATGTCTATCACCCATCTCCAGCTCATATACTCCTTCCAAGCCACACCTCCATTGTTTCTCACAGCAAACGGCCCTGATTCCACTCACCTGCTTCAGCCCATCTAGTTCACCTGCTCTGCACCCTTAAAATCAAAAAAGGCGTTCAATACAGGATCAACTGGACTTTATTTGTTGCAGAAAACGTTTCGACTTCTGTCCAGAAGTCTTTTTCAATTCTGAATGAATGAAAGCTGTGAGAACGAGAAGTTTTATACAAGCCACGCACCAACATATGAAATTGGAAACTGAAATAACACCACAAAATACCTAACATGCCCATTCTATTTAAATTGACAAAACAAAACAACACATCACACCTGGGGGTTTGTAACACATACATGTAAATTGAAAGATCACACCTTAACAGTAGGAGGTTCCCTTGAGGTCTCTGGTAGAAGACACAAACTGTATGTAAATTGACACAAAACACCTCCCAAACAACAACAGAGGCTTTTCTGCAACAAATAAAGTCCAGTTGATCCTGTATTGAACGCCTTTTTTGATTTTATCATGTCCTGGACGACTGAGAATCTTCACCAGCATATCTGCACCCTTAAGTTCCACTCTCCCTCTCCACCAGCGCCAAATTATTATACCTCCCACGGTCCCTGATAGTGAAGCCTTTAAACATGCTGCTGTTCAACCTCTCCTGAAAAAAACAAACCTTGACACCTCAGTCGTATCCAGCTTCAGTTCAGGCCTGTCTCCAGACTCCCATTTGTTTCTAAACTTCTGGAAAAAATTGTTGAGACCCAATTGAAGTGCTTCATGGAGGATCACGCTATACTCGAGTTGTTCCAATCTGGCTTTAAACCTCTCCACAGTACTGAAATTGCCCTACTGAAGGTTCTTAATTACATCTTCTTATCCACAGATACTGGTGATTCTGTGCTACTTGTTCTATTGGACTTTACATCCGCTTTTGACACCATCGACTATGAGATCCTCATTGCTATGTTGGAGCAGTGGGTGGGCATCACAGTGTCGGCCCTCAGTTGGTTCAGATCCTACCTCGTTGACGGATCCTTTTGCGTTTCCATCAAAGATTTTAGTTCTGCAGCGGCAGCGCTTGAATGCGGGGTTCCGCAGGAGTCCATCCTGGGTTAGAAACAAATGGGAGTCTGGAGACTGGCCTGAAGTTGGATATGACTGAGGGACCAAGGTTTTTTTTTTTTGCAGGAGAGGTTGAACAGCAGCATGTTTAAAGGTTTTTGGTACCACGCTAGAGGATAAACTGATATTCACAATAGCAAGAATGGAAGGACCTAGAGTAGGACAAACTTCCTTTGGTAGCCGAGTGGGGACCACATCAAAGGGGGAACCAGATGGTTTCAAGCTGCACATGACCTGCTCTAGAGAATAAAATAATAATAATAATAAATGTCAGTTTTGTCATCTGTGTATGTTTCCCATACTTGACAGACGAAATTGGTCTCTGCATTTAACCCAACCACCACCAGGTGGTGCAGTGAGCAGCCGTAGTCAGCGCCCGGGGAGCTGGGGAAGATAGGTGTGCACTCATAGACACCCCAAGGTGTGCCGTGGCCGGGGTTCGAACCTGGGTCCTTCGGATCCCAAGTCCGATTCCCTAGCCACTACACCATCTTGGCCCCCAAGACAGAGAGACTGGTTCAAAATGGTCAAATACATCAACAGATTGAGGTGAGATGGATGGATCATGAGTTGGAAGAGAAATGAAAGCCTGGGTGGTCGCAATTTTTTCTAAAAAGAAATGTAGGAAGTTCTCGCACAGCTTAATCGAGGCTTCCGGAGGTGATGGTTCAGTGAGGTGGAGAACAGAGTTTAGGGTGGAGAACTGGACTCGTGGATTGTGAGAGTTTGAAGCAATGATATCAGAGAAGTCCGCTCATTCTCAATCAGTTCATCTGATTGAGATTCATCTGATTCATCTCATATCAGAGAAGTATTAAGATTTAGCAGTCTTCATTGCTTTTTGATAACGATGCCAACTCTCTTTTAGTATTTGAAAAGAGACCTGCAACCTGTCTTTCCTCCATTTGCGGTCCTTCCTCTTGCACTGCCGCCTAACAACTTTGGTGATGTCATTCAGCCAAGGTTCTGCTCTGAGTTTTGATTTTCTAGATTTAACAGGAGCAACATGATCCATAGCCTTTAAACAGACAGCGTTGAACTGGGATGTCAGCTCCTCAGTGGTGGAGAGAAACACCGTGGGCTGAATTATCATTTCAGAGTTGTAAACATCTGTGAAACGTGCTACAGTGAAGTGGTTAATGGCCCAGCTGCGACATGAAGGAATGCACGGCTTAGGAGTTAGATGGAGGTAGGGTGAACTCAAACCGAACTGGCATGTGGTCTGAAAACACATTGTCACCGATTTCAAGATTAGTAACAGTCACATCACGAGTTAACACAAGGTCTAGTGTATGTCCACGCTCTTGGGTGGGACCGTTTACATGCTGATTTAGATTTAATGAGTCCAATAAATCTAAAAAGTCCTTCACCAAGGGCTTCTCATGACAGCACACATGCAAATTAAAATCACCAATAATGACTACAAGATCACATTTCCGTGTGATTTCAGCCAAGAAATTAGAAAATTAATTGATGAAATCCTTAGATCGAAGTGGACGGTAGTCGAGCGTGCATAAAGTTGCAGGCGAGTGGCCGAGCTCAAGACAGTCAGCTCAAAGCTGGAGCAGGAAACGGGGATGGGCAGTTGTTTACAGTCAGAAGTTGATTTGAATATTGTTAATAATCTACCACCACCACGACCTAATGGCCGCGGGTCGTTAAAATAGAGACAGTTCGGTGGTAATAATTCCGTCAAGGAGTTGGACTCACCGGCAACATCCAAGATTCTGCGATGAAGAAAAAGTCCAAATTGTGCTCTTGGAAGTAGTCCCTGAGGATGAAAGTTTTGTTGGCGACAGATATTGCGTTGACCATACACATCCTGATATTATCCGAGGTGGTTCGAGCAGCGGTGGTGTGAGCGTGCGCCAGCGGCCGCAGATTTTCAGTAATATCTCCTCCGGGTTGAGCACTGCGCCGCGTCGGCCGACAACTCCCGTTGTTTACCTGGTCCTGGCACGAAGGAAGCTGATGATGGACACCAAGACCATCAGCTAGAGAAGAACATGCAGCACGCAGGGCTTTGAGCTTTACCAACCGGCCAGCTCGTTTTCCCCGTCATCTGGAGCGATATCTTCGCAGGCAGGTGAGGGGCGTAGCGTAGGTAAACAGGCAGGTCCACCAGCAGCGGGGAAAAAGAGGGGGTTCCAGAAGTACGCTCATAATGATCCAAATAAGCGACATCAGCGGCAGAAAAACAAAGATCCAGGAGCTTATGTGGATCATACACCAGTAGCACTTTTATGTCCCAGATGAAAAAACGAACAAAACACAAAAAATCCGAACACCGTCAGCAGAACTGGATTGCAAGCCATGTACACAGGCACCATCTTACCAGAAAAATGTAGATGATCTGATGTTGATTACAGAGTCAACTGAAAGCATGGATGACTTAAACCGACTCTCCAGGAGCGCTACAAAATGAAGGACTTGGGTGAGCTGTCCTATATCCTGAGCATCTCAGTTGTTCAAGACAAAGCAGAAAACGGCATTTTCTTCACCAGAAACAATAATTTGAAACCATTCTTCAGAAGTATGGGATGAATAAAGCAAATCCTGTTGCAACTACTGCTGACAGTGAAAAACTGAAAAAGGACGATGGTGTCAACAATCCTGTCAATCCAAATACTTACCAGTCCATGGTAGGAAGTCTGCTGTATGCAACAATGACAAGACCAGACATACAGTAGCACAAGCAGTGAGTGCAGTGTCAAAATTCAATACAAATACAAATGTTGCACATCTGACTACAGTGAAGAGTATTTTTCGATACTTAAAGGACACAGTTAACCTTGCTTCTGAAGTATGACTGTTCAGGGAATAAAGATTTGATTGGTTTCTCTGATGCTGACTGGGCTGGAGAACAGGACGACCACCGTTCAACAACAGGCAACATATTTCTACTGAGTGGAGGAGCAGTGATCTGGCTAAGCAAAAAACAAGCAACAATTGCACTTTCAACAGTAGAAGCATTGGCTTCAGCCTATGCCTTTTTTGGTAAATGATTGATTTACCATTTTATATTGTTTTCCTTTTTTGTAATGCTTTTAATTTACCAAAATAAAGTTGAGTTGACAAGCCGAGTACATTGCTCTAAGTCAAGCATCTCAAGACGGTGCCTGGCTGAGAAGATTATTGAATGATTTTGGTATGGTTACAATGCCTGCAATGATTCTGGAAACAATCAAGGAGCCACTGCAATAGCAAAGAATCCAGTGGGCCATTCAAGAACCAAGCACATAGACATTCGTTATCATTACATCTGTGAGTGTGTGCATAATGGTGAAGTCAAGTAGGAATACTGTCTAACAGATGACATGAAGGCAGATATCTTGACAAAGCCTCTTGCAAGACAGAAATTTGAGTATCTTAGAAGAGACATTGGACTTTTTCCAATGTAAATCTGTGATAGAATGTCTTGCTATGTAGTTTTGTTATAAAATGGGCAATTTTTTTGTTGCTGAATACAGCAAGACAAAAATAAACAATAAAGAGAAAAGATCAAAAAGTTAGTCCTGCAAGTTGAGTTAAATTTATTATTTCAGCATTATCTTGTGTCTTAATAACATTGTAAAAAAATAAGTGGGAGTGTTGAAATATGAAGGAGTAATTTGTTTAATGGTTGTTAATGGAAAGGGTGTTATGCGGTCATCTGCTTTGTCTTCTGAGTACTGCAATTGTACTGTTAAGTTCTGAGGAAAAAATAAAAAGAACACGTTGAAACGTCTGTTCTTATCAACAAACATTTTTCAACAATGAACTCAACATGAGCGAAAGATGAGGCAGAAGACCATGGAGAATGCTGTTTTTCACACAAGATGGCTGAGACGGCTCTGTATGAGGTAAGAAATGCACGTTTGTTTGCCCTATGCTGTAGTCCACTTCCTACTTTTGGAACGGTTTCTGGTCTGCTTGCATTCACAATGCATTCGAACCACGCTAGAGTTTACTTCAACCAAACCGAGACCTAGGTTCTTAGGCAGACTTTTGGTCCGCATCAGAGTTGGATTGCGCATTCACACCTTCTCAAATGAATTGGACTTTCTAGGCCAAGGATACTTATTGTGCAGCTCCCGAGCCAAATGCCTCTTGTCATGCTTTATTGGTGGCTCTCATGACAGGTTACAACAATACGCCAGCACAGCCAATACATTTTTAAAACGTGCTGGTGCATTGTGCAATAATTGCGCATGTTGGCTCAGGCTTCTTTGATGCGCTTTTACGAATAATATTGTGTTAATCTACTTGATGCGGAGGAGGCAGGTCCGACCAGCCAGTACAGGTAAAAAAAAAAAAGTCCTGTTAAGCTTCAGATGGATCAGCTGATCATCACCGGTTGTGCGCGTCCACTGACCCGTCGGTCAAAAGACGTAAAAAATGTCCTGTTAATCTCAGATGGATCAGCTGATCATCACCGACCGCATACGTCCACTGAGCCACCGTCGGTAAGACAACGTAAAAAAAAAAGTCCTGTTAATATCAATTGGATCAGCTGATCATCACCGGCCATGCGCGTCCGCTGACCCACCGGTCAAAAGACGTAAAAAAAAAAGTCCTGTTAATCTTATATGGATCAGTTACCGGCCGTGCGCTTCTCTGAACCTTCTGTCATCTGCAGTGAAGGAAGTAGTAGCATCTAAGTTTGGCCGGTTCTAGACATGGTTACAAGAGGGGGCAGGCGGAAATGTGAAAGGGGCATCTTCATCCGTACACATAGTACAGCATATTCATTGTTTATCATGGACTTTGGTATTCATTGTTATTGTTGACTTGTGTTTTTTCATGGGATTGGGGTAGTAATAGCTAAAAGCTGAAAATGTTACACAGTCGACATTTTCAGTCGTGAACACTATCAAGCAAAAACAGAAACTGACTGACCCAGGCCCATCTTGAATGCCTCACTGTGGTTGCAACAACAAATTACAAATACAACATGAAAAAAGTCAAGGACGCACCACAGCTTCCGCTCATCTCAGTACTAATGCACATTTTGTTTAAACAGATAATGTGCTGGCTGTGTTTCTTTTTTGTTCATAGGTGGGTTGTTTAATTTGTTTTCTTTTATTTGAGTGACTTGGGGTGATATTGCGGCTCTCCTCTTGACTTCGATCTGTCAATATGGCTCGTTTGAAAAAAATAGTGAGGATCACTGCTCTAGGCAAACAGACTAGAGATCGATTAAAGCAGACTAAACAGGGCTGGTGTGAATGCACCCTTACTCTCAGAGCTGCTGTGCTAAAGATAGGGGTGGGCGATATATCGAATATACTCGATGTATCGCGATATTTCAAATGAACGATGGTTAAAATGGCTATATCGTCTATATCGAGAATCCTCCTGCTGTCGCGCGGGCTCCTACTCGCCCCCCTCCTTCCTGCCTGCAGGAGGGCGGAGCCGCGGAGACTTTCAGCACAAGTAAACACGGCAGATATGAAGAGCGACGCTAGCTGCTAAGGAGAAAAACAATGTTCTTCATTTTATGAAGAATCCTTCTTTGTACAATCATCTCCAAAGGTTCTAGAGTAGTCCCCAGAACTGAGTCAGCCTTCTTTATGAGCTTGTTGATATTTTTTAAGTCACTTGCTCTGGTGCTGCTAACCCAGCAGATGATGGCAGAAGAGATAAAGCTCTCTACAACAATTGACTGTTGTCATCACTAGACTGAACTTTTGTTGGAGCTGGTGATGTTGCACGTTCGTGGTGAGATGTATTTTGTCACTTCCTGTTTGTATGGTGGTAGCTTGAGTGAATTGTATGCTCAAGTCATATTTTGTTTTCCAGAATTATCTGTCATTTGCACAGTTCTTTTAATTTTTATTTTTATTTATTATTAGATAAAATGTATTAATAAAAAAAATACAAAACAATCCCATAAACAATAATAATACAAAATAAAAAATGAAAGGCAGCAGAAAGAAGAAAAAAATCTTGTTATATCTGCCAATTTTTCAAACAATTACTTCAAATAATAATAATCTTCAAGTAACAACAAAATGAATCTCTTTCTAATTTTTCTGACTCTAATACAATACACATTAAGCTACTTCATATATTTTTTAACAATTCAGTTTTTATCATTTTTTTAAATGTACACATTGACTTGGCATTTTTAACTTCCTTCTCCAAACCATTCCACAATCCAATTCCCTGGATTGAGGTAGACCGTCCCTTCAAACTAGTTCTGAATTTTGGTTGGACAAACATCTCTGTCCCCTTAAGATTATAACAACTTTGTCTTTTAACAAAATTTATTTGGACATTTCAAGGTAATGTGTTATTCTGAGCCCTATACATAACTGATAAAATATTATAATCTACCAAATCATGGAACTTCAATAACTTCAGTTGATAAAATAATGTGCTTGATGGGTGACAGTAATGCTTTCTAGTGATAATTCTTACAGCTCTTTTCTGTAATACAAAAATAGGCTTTGTAATTGTTTTACACGCTTTCCCCCAAACATCAATACAATAGATTAAGTGTGGAACAATGATTGTGTTATACAACAAATACAGAGCTTTATCATTTAATAAGTCCCTGACTTTGTACAGTACTGCAATAGATTTAGCTATTTTTATTCTTACAGAATTTATGTGATGTTTCCATGTCAGTTTGTCATCAATGATAACACCCAAAAACTTCACCTCACTCACTCTACAAATCTCAACACCCTCAATTTTAAATGGAACATCAACAGTTTTCTTTTTATTACTGAATATCATGTAATTAGTTTTATCTAGATTTAATGATAATTTATAAAGTTTAAACCAAGTCTGTATTTTACAATTTTCTGTCTTCATCAACTCCAACATCCGTTCTATATCTTTACCCAAACAAAAAAATGTGGTATCATCTGCAAAAAGGACACATTTAAGGAGTCCTGACACATTTACCAAGTCCTTCACATATAAAATAAATAGCTTTGGTCCAAGTACAGAGCCTTGAGGAACTCCACATGTGATATTTCAGAGGTCAGATCTTACATCATACTAACATAATATTGTTTTTGATCGACAGCAGTAGTTATTTGTTCTATTAATTCCATTAGAGCCATTGATGTAGAGTTGTTTGCTCTCAATCCATACTGACTGCTACTGAGAATGAACTTTCTCGCTACTTAGAATATTTTGTTTAGCAATAAATTGATCTAATCTGGTCACAAATAGTTTTTCTAGAATTTTTGAGAACTGTGGTAACAAGGATATTGGTCTATAATTGTTGAACACACATTTATCACCATTTTTAAAAATAGGAACTACCTTAGCTACTTTCATATTATCTGGAAATATTCCTGTTGAAAATGATAAATTAAATATATATTCAATAACAATAACATAACTCATTATGTCCTTTACAAACATCATATCCATGTACACCCCGTCTTTTGATCTTGTCTGTAAGAGTTTTTACTTCATTCATTATTTCTTCTTTGTCAGTTCCATTAAGAAAAATACTGTTGGCACAACCTATGACTGAATGGCTCACATTATTATCTGCTTTTGGTATTTTAGCTGCAAGGCTTGATCCAACATTCACAAAATGATTAAATCCATTTACAATTTCATTCTCATCATAGATTTCATCATCATCCTTCACAAAATATTGTTAAATACCCGTTTTCACTTTATGATTTTTCAGAACACTATTCATTACTCGCCATGTTGCTTACATATCCATCCATCCATCCATCCATCCATTTTCTTCCACTTATCCAGGGTCGGGTCGCGGGGGTAGCAGCCTAAGTAGGGAGGCCCAGAATTCCCTCTCCCCAGCCACTTGGAGCAGCTCCTCTGGGGGAATCCCAAGGCGTTCCCAGGCCAGCCGAGAAACATAGTCCCTCCAGCGTGTCCTGGGTCTTCCTCTGGGTCTCCTCCCGGTGGGACATGCCCGGAACACCTCACCAGGGAGGCGTCCAGGAGGCATCCTAACCAGATGCCCGAGCCACCTCAACTGGCTCCTCTCGATGTGGAGAAGCAGCGGCTCTACTCCGAGTCCCTCCCGGATGACTGAGCTTCTCACCCTATCTCTAAGGGAGAGTCCAGACACCCTGCGGAGAAAACTCATTTCAGCCGCTTGTATCCGAGATCTCGTTCTTTCGGTCATAACCCAGAGCTCATGACCATAGATGAGGGTGGGAACGTAGATCGATCGGTAAATTGAGAGCTTTGCCTTTTGACTCAGCTCTCTCTTCACCACGACAGACCGGTACAGCACCCGCTTCACTGCGGACGTTGCACCTATCCGCCTATCGATCTCACGCTCCAGTTTTCCCTCATTCGTGAACAAGACCCTGAGATACTTAAACTCCTCCACTTGGGGCAGGAGCTCCTCCCCGACCCGGAGAAGGCATTAAGGCTTACATATCACCGTTACTTTTATTTAATAATTCACTATAATATTCCTCCTTATGTTTCCTTATAATCCCTGCTAATTTATTTTTATACTTCTTATATTTCTCTTCTGCCTCTTGTGTTCTCAATTTCAAGAAACATGCACACAAAGAATTCTTCTTTTTTTTTAGAAGCATTTTTCAATCCTTTCGTCATCCATGTTTGGTCAACCATATTTCTCTTTGTATACGTTTTTTGCACACAATTCTTTTCATACAGAGCTTCTAAAATATGCATAAACTCATCATATGATCTGTTCACATCATCAACATACGCGTCTTTCCAGTTTTGTTTATCTAAATCATCTTTTAATTTATCCTAAGCTTTTTTATGTGCTTATTTTTTTCTGAATTGTAACTGCTTTTGTAATGCTTTGATCATTTTTATAGATTGTGAAAACTGATAAATGATCACTTAAATCAATCATTAAAATACCACCTATCACATCCCCATTTGTTATATTTGTGAAATCAATCATTAAAATACCACCTATCATATCCCCATTTGTTATATTTGTGAAAATATTATCAATTATTGTAGCACTATGAGTTGTAATTCTTGTTGGTTTTGATATCAATGGATAAAGATTTAAACTATACATTGAATTTATAAATGTAAATTTATAAATCTATATACAGTACTGTAGATAGATAGATAGATAGATAGATAGATAGATAGATAGATAGATAGATAGATAGATAGATAGATAGATAGATAGATAGATAGATAGATAGATTCTTAGTCGAGCTCCTGCCAGTACTACCTCCAAAAAAGTATTTGGAGAACTTATATTCACAGTTTTTTGCGCTGGATGTGCAGAGAGGAGCGCTGAAAAAGCTGCGGAAATTGGACTGGAACATGCGAGCCAGAATTATGAAACTACAGGCCAACGTGTCCGTGAGTTTTTGCCGAGAGTTAGCCTAGCGTAGCTACAAACCGGGCTAATCAAAGCTAACCGAGCTGGGACACCGTAACCGGGAGCCGTAGCTGCAGGCTTTGTGAACAAATAAACCGGAAAAATACGCTGGTTGTTACGAAGAAACGCGGGCCGGCACGTTGGAGGTGCTTTGTTGCAACGAAAGAATACAACAAAGCTGGGAGTGGAGGCTACAGGCTACAAGCTAATGCTAGCCATGTGCTACTGATAAAAGCTAATGCGGGCAAACACCACGGAGTTGGGGATTGTTGCTACGGGCTGACGATCTGAAGTCTGTGGTCTGATCTGTAGTCTGTGAGCTGGTGAGGCCAGAGAGGCATTGGAGTGCTGTTGTGGAACAATAAATTACATCCAGGCCCCTGATGGACGAGAGCTGAGCTGAACTGGTTGCTGGTGGACAGGACCTGCGCTAAGCTGTTTGCTGTGGACGTGAGCAGAGCAGCGAGCGAGTTGCTGTGGACGAGAGCAGAGCAGCGAGCAAGTTGCTGTGGACGGGAGCAGAGCAGCAAACGAGTTGCTGTGGATGGGAACAGAGCAACGAGCAAGTTGCTGTGGACGGGAGCAGAGCAGCGAGCGAGTTGCTGTGGACGGGAGAAGAGCAGCGAGCGAGTTGCTGTGGACGTGAGCAGAGCGGCGAGAGAGTTGCTGTGGGCGGGAGTAGAGCGGCGAGCGAGTTGCTGTGGACGTGCGCAGAGCGGCGAGCGAGTTGCTTTGGACGTGAGCAGAGTTGAGAAGCAGACCCTGGCTACTGGCAGCTCCATAGTCCAAAACATGGCTTTAGGGACTCCAGCGGCCATAGTTAAATGCATTCCGTGGGCCATAGCAGGCAACATTGAATCTTATACGAAACAGTTATTAGTTGTGATTCTTTTGAATCACTGTCTCTCAGTCTTTCTCATCCAATATGGAAAGCAGAAAAGCCACTTTTACTAGTTGTTATATATCGTCCACCAGGCGCTTATTCTCAGTTTTTGTCTGAATTCTCAAAATTCTTAACTGACTTACTACGAAATACTGATAAAGTCATAATATTGGGTGATTTCAATATTTGTGTAGACGTTGAAAGTGATAGCTTAAGCATAGCCTTTAATAATCTCCTTTAATATCTCCTGACAGACTGATGTTAGACAAAGTAATCTCTGAAAAAAACTATAGTCCCCTTGCTTCTCCAGGTGGTAAATAAGCATTTCTAAAAAACCACAGTGACCCGCCGTTAACCAGCCAATAAAAACAGAGTTTTTAACCAGCCAATAAAAACAGAGCTTCTCACTTCTCAGCTCCTAACCCACGCCCCCCCCTGTCCCAGCCCCCGCGGCCGCGCAGGTTCTCGTTCAAAGTATTGCAAAGCGATGCAAAACTGTTTTGTATGTGACACAAATGTATTAAATTCCCCTTCTTCATCCCTGATCTGGACTTTTCTTTTGTTTTTTTGCCAAAAGTCAAGTGATCGCTTCCTCCTCCACTGACTGAAATGAGGAAATGGATGAATTTGTCACGAGCGAATTAAACTCGGGTTCAACGTGGCTGCGCGAGGCTCAGCAGATTTCATGGTGTTCTGGTGTGCTGGACCAGCGCTCCATGTTTTTATTTTATTTTTTAGAACGTTTTATTAACATATAATCACAGAACTTCGCAGTGGTTGCCACAGGACATGTAGTGGAGGCGGAGCATTCAGAGGCTGCAGCGAGAGCAAGGGGGAGCAGAGCCATATATGGCTTTGAGTGGGGAGGGACCAGAATGCTTTCCCTGTTGAAAATTGTCCTAGGTCCTGCGTTCTACAAAAACTGCAGACTGCAGTTTTAATAGAGTCATTTGGTTTAACTCAAAACATCTGCACATCTACTCATTCTTATCATCACACCCTTGACTTAGTTCTGACTTTTAGCATAGAGATTAAGGACTTCGTACGGTAATAATTCCTCAAAATCATATTCTGTCCGACCATTTTTTAATAACCTTTGAGTTTATATTAAATGACTACACAGTCACTGAGAGTAAATTTAATCTTAGCAGGTGCTTATCAGAAAATGCTGTAACCAAATTTAAACAATCTCTTCCATCAATGTTTTCCTCTGTGTTGCAGAGTAATGCATCAGAGAACAGTGACTTAGATCATCTAGTTCAGGGGTGCTCATTAGGTAGATCTCTGAGGTAGTACTGGTAGATCGCAGCGTGACATATTTTTTTTAAATAATTGTCAGCCTATCAAACATCCTGTCACTTAATTGACATACAGGGCAGCCATTCACAACCCTCATTCTCTCAAACCAGGTTTGAGAGATTTTCGGGGAAACCCCATCCCCGCTCCCCAACCCCCAAAGGTGTGAAATTCTCCGTGTGTGAAGTTACACATACAGACGGCTGCAGTCCAAAGTTTCTCTGCACTAACAACAGTTTTAAATAATGTCAGAGAGCTGAGTGTTTTTCTGCTACTCACCCTTTTTCAGCATGCAGGAGCAAAACTAATAAAATCCAGGGTCCAAAGAGACGTTATTCACCAGTTTGGACGTAACTGTGATCATGCAGTCGCTGCATGCACAATGAATACAGCTGAGCCCAGGGTTGCCAGATTAAAAAATGCTTTATTTACCACCTCCTTTTCTGAGCACATGTTCAAGAAACACAACAAAAACTTCATCTTGCTCAAGATGAGAGTTCTGCAATAGTTAAATTCAAAGCAGTCTAATCCTCAAACAAATAGTGTTAAGTTATTATTTTATCTATGAATGTTTCTGTTAAATTATTATTTTGTATAAATGTTTCTGTTCCGTGCCCTGAGATTACTTATTTTGTGAATTGACGCTATACGGCTCTCGGCAAAGCAAGTCGCATATCTTTTTGCTCCTACCCTCCCTAAGTTTTCCTCCTCCCTGCTTGCTTTTTGTCTCGTCCGTGACTCTTCAGCGCTCACTCGAACCAATTTGCGATGGAGTTAATAAATTGGGCTGTTTCATCTATAGATAAGATTTTTTCCACGAAGCGGACCGGGCCAGGAGAAGCGGCCTGCCCCTCTGACACGCACGCTGTCGGATACATGATGGACTCGTGGGGACAGTGGCAACCCATGTGTTTGACCGTCCTGTCTGTCGAAGACGTGGAAGATTTGTGGATTATTGGGATATTGGTGGCAGCTGCTCTGTTTTTTGGCGTAAGCGGAGCTGTCTGCTACTGGAAGATCAGGAAAGCTTCGGCGGCTATCGGCGCGCTGGCCAAACTTCCTGATCAGCAAGATTCTCTGATCCGGGCTGTGAGCTCCTCATCCCAGCTGTTGTACGAACTGAATCGCACGATAGGAGCGGCGGTAGACCACCGCGGACCTGCGGTGCGCTTTGGAACTCGTTTACAGCCGCCCGGCCTCAATCAGGGCACAGATGGGGGTTTGTAGTTCGGAACCTCATATGATTCGGCGACTTTGGACCTGAACAGCACCTGGACTTGGAAGGCTGCAGTCAAAAAGAACACTGTGGCCTGGATTGAAGATAAACAAAAACTATCTAATCTGGTTTCTGCACACGACCTTGGAAAGAAGGCTGTCTGGAAACTATTCTCCTGGAGTGAAGCTGAGAGACCTTGCTGACCCCCCCCCCCCCCCCAGAGATCTCTGTGGGTGCGCTCGAGGCGCCGGGCTGAGACAACTGCTGAACTGTGCTATCTGAATGTTGCTCACAGACTGTTTTCATTCATTCAACCTTTATTTATACAGGCTAGCCTCGTTGAGTCACGGGGACTCATTTACAAGAGGGACCTGTCTCACTCACACCAAACAACCATCCACTCTCACACTCACACCTAGGGTCAATTTAGAGTCACCAATCAGCCTAACAAGCATGTTTTTTGGTCTGTGGGAGGAAACCGGAGTACCCGGAGGAAACCCACGCATGCACGGGGAGAACATGCAAACTCCACCCAGAAAGGCCCCGGACCGGGATTTGAACCGGCAACCTTCTCGCTGAGAGGCAGCAGCTCTACCAGTTGTGCCACCGTGCTGCCCATGTTTGATCTCCTTGCATGTCGTCAAAACTGCAACAATGTCTTGTCTGTGTGTGCTTATTGCTGATAGAGTTTTTGGGACTTTATCATAGAGTGTCTTAAGGCAATCTTTGATAGATTCTTTTTTTGAATATCACAAATGATACCTATTGTGTTTTTCCTTTTTCCATATCTGTTTGACCTTCATCCGGAGACGGATGAGAGCGGCCGCGCAGAAGAACATGTAATGTGTTTGAATATGCTGCAGCTTTGCATACTCTCCCTCTTCTGGACGACTGTGTATACATAATCACGTTGTATCGGTCAGCTGGTGCAATGTTAATAAAAATCTCTTGTATCTTGTATAAATAAACTGAATTGAATCTTAGAACATCTTTACTCAGCACACACAATAGTATAGGTCAAAATACTATCATTTTAAAGCCACAGTACTATAGTTCATAATTTGATTTCTTATCTGGCAACCCGACTGACATGAAAATTACATAATTTTTCATGTAAACCAGCTTATGTTTTGTTTATTACCCCCAATAAACATTGAAAAAACACTAATGTTTCCACAGGTTGTTTTCGTGTAAACTGGGCCTTATAGTAGGTAGATCACTTTGACTTGATCATTTCAAAAGTAGCTCGCATGCTGAAAAAGTCTGAACACCCCTGATCTAGTTGATCATCTTACAACTTCAATGCAAACTTCAATTGATAAAATTGCTCCGCTGAAAAAGAAAGTAATCAATCAGAGGAAACTGGCTCCTTGGTTAAATTCCGAGTTACATATTTCAAAGCAGGCATCTAGAAACCAGGAGAGAAAATGGCGCTCCACTAACATTGACACATTTTATTTAACTTGGAAAGATAGTCTGCTAACATATATGAAATCTCTATGTAAAGTTAGAACTTTATATTACTGTACTCATCTTTAATAGATGAGAATAAAAATAACCCTAGGCTTCTGTTTTGTACTATTGCTAGACTAATTAAAAGTCCCACTTCTGTTTAATCATGTATCCTTACAACTATAAGTAGTGATGACTTTATGAGATTTTTTAAATAAATAAAATTATTTCAGTTTTTTTTGGTTTTAGACTTGAGCATCTTAGGAAATCATTTTTCAGTCTTTCTCCCTCCTTGGATGACATTAATCTGCCTCCAGTTCTAATGTTAAAAATCTTGGTGTTATTTTTGATCAGGACATGTCTTTTATCCCCCACATTAAAAACGTTACTAGAACCTCCTTCTTCCACCTGCGTAATATCACTAAAATTAGAAACATCTTATCTAAAAATGATGCATAAAAACTGATCCATGCATTTTTCACATCTAGACTGGACTATTGCAATGGTTTGTTATCTGGGTGTCCAAATACTTCTTTAAAACGTTTTCAGTTGATCCAAAATGCTGCTGCCAGAGTCTTAACTGGAGTTACTGGGAGAGATCATGTCTCTCCAGTTTTAATTTCTCTCCAGTGGCTCCCTGTTAAATCCAGAAAATAATTCAAAATCTTACTTCTAACCTACAAAGCTCTCAACAAACTAGCTCCATCTTATATTACAGATCTTACTGTTCCATAGTTTCCTAACAGAGCACTTCACTCTCAGGCTGCAGGTTTACTTGTGGTTCCTAAAGTTTCCAAAATCAGAATGGGAGGAAGATCTTTCAGTTCTCAGGCTCCTCTCTTGTTGAACCAACTTCCAGTTTCTGTCCATGAGGCTGACACATTGTTCAGTTTTAATACTGGGCTTAAAGCTGCACTGACATCATGTTGTAACTATAAATCATTTTGCACTACATATATACTGTATATATTATCATTGAACTATGTTCGTTTTTGCAAAATAAATTATAAATATATTAAAATTTCATTGCAAGTTATGGTAATTTTCTCGCTGGGACACGCACACATAAATCCGAGAACTTCCGCAATACGGCACGTGACGTAAGGAGAAGAGACGCTGCTCAGTGCGCACTTTGTAAACAACATGGCGACCGATACAGAACCAGACCAATTTAGCAATCTGAGTGAAGAATAGAGCGATTTTTATTCAGTTTGGGAAGCCAAAGTTATTTCAGGGGGTTAAACAATAAACAGCAGGTTCTAATTTATGTCTGCAGCCGTATTTAATGAAACCTTACCAACGAGGAAGCAGGTGGCAAACCGCGACGTTTGAGGACCGAGGAGGACGTGATGGAACCTGTTCTCGTCGTCCACAGAGCACTGATTGGTACTGCTTTAATTAATGTATCCATCTAATAATTATTCAACATTACTTATAGTTTAAAAAAGATGAGTCCCTTTGAAGCATCTGTTTTATTTTCTATGTTTATTCTGACGTTATGTGCAAGTTTTATTGCACTGAATCTTTACATCAAAAACAAAATTTCACCCAAATTCTGTCTAAATAACCACTACATTTTCATAGCTGGATCATCAGTGGTTTCAGCTGTAATAATCAAAATAAAACAATATTTGATATTCACCCTATTATAAGTTTAATCATATAAATATTTGCTAATTTAAGCTTGTTCTACCTTTTCAGCCAGTTTTTTTTTTTTTTGCATATTTAGATAATGTTATCAAGTTTTTTGTGGTAATTTCTGCTACTTTGAGCAACCATCCTACATCCTGCTCAGCTGATGTGCTTGTCTGTGAAGTTTTGACCTTCTTTGTGGTTCCTGCAGGGACGTGTCCTCGGTCGCGGTACTGATGATATGACCAGTCTGAAGAGTGGACGCTCGCAGCCAGAGCACGCTGGAGTGATGGGAAAAACGCTGCAGCTGAGGTGACATGATCACAGACAACATCCATCCATCATGTGTACATCCATCTTTCATTATCAACCACCCATGCATCCATCCATCCATCCAACATCCATCCATCCACCCACCCACCCATGACAAATTGAGGTCGCCAACTGGTCAGTTGCTGACATGCCTACTGGATTGATTGACAGGTGGCCTTGAAGAGGATCCAACTCATGCAAAAAAATAATAATAATAGAGTTGTAGCCGGCCCTGTGTGGAGGCAGGGCAGCCCAGGAGCTCTGTGTATCAGTGCTCTGTGTTTTAATGTTGTTAACAAAGGTGGGCACCGCTAATTAAAAAATTAGTTCCACAATTTCTAAAACGCTTATTAATTTTTTTAGGTCCACAATTTCAAAAGCACAAATGTCTTATGAAAATTAATGGAAGCTAATCTAATCCGCTATTTATATATTTCTATATTATATATATATATATATATATATATATTATATATATATATTTATATATATTTATATATATATATATTATATATATATATATTTATATATATATATATATATATATATATATATTTATATATTATATATATATATATTTATATATTTATATATATTTATATATAGCCGGCAGCGTTATCAATATTTGCACTACACTGCCAACTGTAAAGTAACAAAAATGATCCTAAAAGGATGAAATTACAAAAATCAAAGGATTTATTTAATACTTTACGTACATATATTCTATTGGGCCACGAAATTAACAAAAAATAGAATGATCTTTTAATCCCTAAAACCACGTTTAAATCTCAAATACACGGGTGTGTCGCCACCGCATTTATACATAAAAGTAACCCAAAATACATGAAACTAACAACTCGCCGTCGAATGGTCGACACAAAACACACAATAAACTCCTCCGGCCACGTTAATTTGGCTTGAAACAGCGGTGTTATTTATGGATTTCATTAGTAACCCAGCACTACCGGTGTAACAGGCAGACACAGCGTCAATAGGTAGTCAACAGATTTAATGAAAAGTAACCCAAAATACATGAAACTAACAACTCGCCGTCGAATGGTCGACACAAAACACACAATAAACTCCTCCGGCCACGT
>JBBPBX010010972.1:15331-29558 GCA_038048925.1 Garcialebias charrua | reverse complement strand
TATATATATTTATATATTTATATATATATATATATATATATATATATATATATATATATATATATATATATATATATATATATTATATATATATATATATATATATATTTATATATAGCCGGCAGCGTTATCAATATTTGCACTACACTGCCAACTGTAAAGTAACAAAAATGATCCTAAAAGGATGAAATTACAAAAATCAAAGGATTTATTTAATACTTTACGTACATATATTCTATTGGGCCACGAAATTAACAAAAAATAGAATGATCTTTTAATCCCTAAAACCACGTTTAAATCTCAAATACACGGGTGTGTCGCCACCGCATTTATACATAAAAGTAACCCAAAATACATGAAACTAACAACTCGCCGTCGAATGGTCGACACAAAACACACAATAAACTCCTCCGGCCACGTTAATTTGGCTTGAAACAGCGGTGTTATTTATGGATTTCATTAGTAACCCAGCACTACCGGTGTAACAGGCAGACACAGCGTCAATAGGTAGTCAACAGATTTAATGAAAAGTAACCCAAAATACATGAAACTAACAACTCGCCGTCGAATGGTCGACACAAAACACACAATAAACTCCTCCGGCCACGTTAATTTGGCTTGAAACAGCGGTGTTATTTACGGATTTCATTAGTAACCCAGCACTACCGGTGTAACAGGCAGACACAGTTAGCGTCTATAGGGAGTCAACAGATTTAATGAAAAGTAACTAAAATACATAAAAATAACGACTCACCGTCGAATGGTCATCACAAAACACACAATAAAATCATCCGGCCACGTTAATTTGGCTTGAAACAGCGGGTTATTTACGGATTTATGAAGACACCGAGCGCAGCCAGCTACAGAATTAGCCCCTGAGTTCAACTATGACCCGGAAGTTGTCAAGATGGAATAGTCCATTTTTAGTAGGGGGATAAAGAAATCGACCGTTTTTTTTATTGCGTATTTAATGATCGTTTTCATCGTAACTATAATTATTTTTATGTTAAATGTACATTAACAAGCATGAGCAATGTTAGTGATGTAGGTGACTGCACGGGGCGAGGCGGGGCCGGGGCCACTGCTGAAATGGGACCCCCAGGCATTTACCTACATGGTAGAGCCCAGTCTGTTCTCAGCTCTGCCCCCCTCCCCCTCACACCCTTTCCTCCTCTGCTGTTTACGGTGGGGAAAAAGGTAAAAAACAAGCAGCATAAAAGCTTGTAAATAAGTTTATTGTTTTTTACTGATAGATAATTAGTTATTAGCGGTACTGCATTTTAAATAAAAATAGCATAAATCCGCTTATGAATTATAAAAGTTAGTCAATTCACAAAAACGCTGACAAAAAGTTTAGGTCCACTGTAAGCGGAATAGCGCTTTAGCGCTCTCTAGCGGTCTGTGCCCACCACTGGTTGTTAATAAAAACTTTTTTAAAAATTAAACAAAACAGGGAGCACAGGTCCTGCAGGCCACACATCAGACCAGCCCGGTCTTCCCGATTAGCCACTCCGGGCCTGCATAGAGACAAATGAGACTAACAACCATTCTCTCTCTCTCACACACCTAGGGACAATTTAGAGTTACCAATCAGTCTAACATGCATGTTTTTAGTCTGTGGGAAGAACCTGGAGTACCCAGAGAAAACCCACACATGCACGGAGAGAACATGCAAGTTCCACCCAGAAAGACCTCCCGGCCAGGATTTGATCCTGTAACCTTCTTGATGAGAGGCAGCAGCTCGACCACCTGCTCCATCGTGCCTCATGCTGGTCATGTTTTTTTTTTTTAAGCTCCAGCTTTAAGCACTCTAACATTGTCTATTTTACTCCAAGTGTTATTTTGTGTGTCCTAATCCTAACCCAACCACCAAAGGCTGGTTTGGCCCAAGCTTATGTGTCTGTCTGTTAGCAAAATATCAACGTATTTCATAAAAATTTGTTAATTAAAATCTGTCTTTTGGTTTTAAATGGACCTTTTAAAAAGTAATATTTGTATGTTTATCTAAAACTGATTGTTTGTAAAAAGCCAGTTAGCTGCCACAGCCAATGGAAAAACACCAAAGGGGATTTTATAGATATTGTGCTAAAACTTGTCATTGTGGCAGAGTACACACTCAAAGTGCTAAACACTGTGCAAGAGCTTTGCTGTAAACTTTAGCATTAACTGCTGGAGTCAACCCTGTATCTGTTAGCAAAACATTTCATGACTTACTTTCATGAGACTTAAAAAACTGTTCATGGATGAACAGGATTACTTTTGAACTTAATCCATTTCAAGATGGTCGCCATGGCTATTATTTAATTTTAGCCAACAGCAAAGTGTTGTAACTCTGTCAGTTTGACAGATGTTGATTTGGTGTGATCGTAACTGAGTCATCCTCAAATCATACTTTGAGTGAGACATGTCACAGTGTTGCATGAGGTTAAAGATATTGACCAGAACAGCAATAATTTCACAACAGAAGATGGATTCAGTCTACAACAGTGGCATGAAAGGTATTGGGTGATATGCATTCCTTTAGGGCTTTTGACTTGGGACCTGAAGGACGCGGGTTCGCGTCCCGGCCACTACCCACCTTGGGGTGTCTATGAGTGCACACCTATTTCTCCAGCTCCCCGGGCGCTTTCGGGCTGCTCACTGCACCACCTGGTAGGTGGTTGGGTTAAATGCAGAGACGAATTTCGTCTGTGTATGGGAAACATACGCAGATGACAGGAAAAGACATTATTATTATTATTATTAAGGCACATATGTCAAAGTCAAGGCCCGCGGGCCAGATCCGGCCCGCAAATTAATTATCTATGGCCCCCTGGATGATATTTAATTACTATTAGAAATGACCCGCAGGCCACAGCCGCCCACTGGTGTTTTGCACGCACCTACACTACATTCCCCACAATGCAACGTTATTAGGGATGGGGCCAAACCGGAGTTGTGTCTCATGAACCCAGAGTAATAAGACCCACCTCACGTCACATTCAGGAAATCCATTTCATAGTTTGCAGCCAGCTACAGTGTGCGGAGTGAGTGAGTAGCACTTTACCTAACAGCTAGCCAACTTTTCATCATAACATGTCTGCTGTGTGGAAGTATTTTACACTAAACACCACAAGACAGCAACGTGCAATGTCTACAGAGCCATAGCGCCACATTAAACAGCGGTCGTTAGTTTTGTAGTGGACCTAACCATGGTCAACTGAGATGCTTTGAACTGTTCCAGTGATGCTTTTTACTGACCCTCTCAGTAAACAGACATTTAACACAATTTATTCCATTAGTTGGAATCTGAGAACATATTCACTCACAAAGAGACTATTTCTACTCTTTTTATTTTGTCCTAATACAAATATAATCAAAGCATTCACCTGTGTTATTAATGAGAAGTGTTGTACTTTACAATATGTTTTATGATCACATATGTTATATGCTGGCTTATTCTGCACCAACGATGGTGTTCAAAAACTGTGTGAAAGTTGAAGGCCCGGGTCGGAGTGGCCCGGCAGTTTTGTTTAGAAATGGAGAATACAGTTAATCTGTTGTTTTCATGAGAATGTCTCCAGAACTCCCTGTCTTCCTCCAAACAATTTCTTTCTGTTTCTGACTTTCACCTTGAATCCTGATAACGTTAAAGTGAACTCTTTGACGTGACTCTAAATCTCTTCTCCTGGTCCACAACCAATCAGAAAACTTTTTCTGATCTCAACAATTTAGAAAAGCGTTTTTGCTTCCGTGAACGCGTCAGAGTTGAATGTACAGCGAGACCTGACATCTCTCTGTCTTTATAGCTGGATAGGCTGAAGTCACTAGTCAAAGACTGGCTTATCAGCCGAGGACTTGTGAATGCCTCCATAAGTTCACAGAGCAAAAGCTTCCTAGTTCTTAATGAACTTTCTTGAGGAACGCTTTATTTTGAAACTAATCAGGACGTGGCATTGTTTCTGACGGAGAAAGCAGGCATCACGACACGTTGAATCCATAAACACGCCGAGGTACAACTGGACTTCACGGACCTATGACCTGTGAGTCCCAGGCTGCTTCTCAACTCTACCAACCGAGACGGAACGTCTAACAGGTACAGAGTTGCTGATGTTTACTGGAACGTGCGATGGAGTCTAGCTGGTTTTCATATGGAGAAGTGTCAGTTCTGGTTAAACTCAAAATAGATAACTTCCTTTAAACTTCCATCTCTCCATCCTTGATCTATTCCTCTTAAACCTCTCCTTTTATCTCATTCTAAGCTGGTAACTACATTTTAAGCTAAAGAACATTTAGATAAAAAAAGTATTATTGTCATCCTGTACTTATGTCTGTTGTTTACAATTAAATGTGCTGATGCGTTTAATTTGTAAGAAATTTAAATTAATCAATCAAGTGTACATTGGCGTTAATTTTAGTTGATTTATTTTAAATAAAAGGTAGTGTCTCTGGCATACCGACTAAATCAACGTTTCCATTGTCACTTTATGGGTTTATGTTTCACCATCCATCATAAATGATCACAGAAATATTTGGTAAACCTGAAAAAGAAAATAATCCGTGAAATACTATTCAATCTGAATAAGTAATTAATTAAGGTAAAGTGTGTCCGTTTAATACTGACCCCCTAAGATCCCTTACAGTTTTACGTTGGACATTCGAGCTCTGGGGCTTCAGCGAGACGCCACTCTCGCTGAACCAAAACAGGGAGACCGACCGCGGCCAGCTGCGTCCAGTCCGACCCGCTGTCTGACCGTCTCGAAGGAGGGACAGGCTGAGAGCAGCTGACCGAAATCAGAGCGCCCGCCCCGGATTGAACAAGAAAAACACACCGCTGAAGCCACGGAGCTCAAATGTTCACAGAGAAGTTGCTAAACTTCATCATAATTAATGACCAACAGCTATCAGCTGTAGAAAATGAAGGATTTTACAGCTTGATACTTGCAGCCAACAGTAAACAATCATAAAAAATCATATTAATTAAAAATCATAAAAAAACTATTAAAAAAAAGAAAGAAACATAAACAGCTACATTATAAAACAATGTAAAATACTAAAAGCAGGAACATGTCTGTGTTGATTTATGCCAAGAACTTAGCAGATGTAAAGCTATTTAACATTTTATTTAATTAATTTACCGTATTCATTCATTTAAAAGAGACAAAATAAAACTAATTAATCAAAAAGAAAACACTGAATGAAAAGAGTGCAGAAAGAAGAATAAAAATCTTATATCACCCCCTTATAATAAACATTGAACCAGTCCGGCCCTTGGCTTGTGGCAAATTTGTTTTTTTGGCCCTCGGTGTATTTGACTTTGACACCCCTGCTTTAAGGAATGTTAGACCTTTAATTACATTTCCTGCCTTCATCAGAGGTCTCCAGAGGGCTGAGATGATTTGATGACCCTGGAGCAGCACTTAGGCTTGGACTGTTTCCAACAAAACACTATCTGACACAAAAGAGGGAAAGGAGGAAAAAGCTAATGTGGTTTAGAAAACCCGCCAACAAAACCTCAGCAGGTCATGAGAAACGAGTAAAGTAGCTTCAGATAAAAGCCCCCAGTTCCAAAGAGGTGATTTTAAGAACAACTGATAAACTCTTTTTATGCAAACGTCAACTCTTCTGTCCTGACACAAACCATCCACCCCCACCAGGTGTGTGCGCCGTCACTCTCATACAACCTACATGAAGACTCTGTTAGCGTGGGCCTCCTCTGACAGCAAACGTAGCGCCACAGTCCATGTGAGGTCCGGTCCGACCCATTTCCAGGCCTGAGAGCAACAACCACCTTGCTGCAGTTTCCCTCCGTGCACTCCTGAGACGTCACATACAAAAGCATAGCTCCAGAGATTCTTCTTTCAAAGTCCTGAGCACAAGGATCTAACTGTGGGGGTTCAAAGCTCCAGAAAAGAGAAGGGAGAACATGCTTTCTGACATGAAGTCTTGAAATGTTCGCTCTGATCTCCTGCCAGTCCACCTTTAACAGAAGATGCTGAACTGCTGGGTGTGGTTCTCTTACAGATTATGACTGATGGAAACAAAGGAGGAGAGGGAGGGGAAGTGGGAGGGAGCAGTAAACGTGAGAGAGAGAGAGAGGGAGAGGGAGAGGGGAGAGAGAGGAGTATGACAAGGAGAAGATGAAGTGATGGGATGAAAAAGACAGAGCTCTGAGGAGCTGCACCTGACGAGTCGCTCAGCCGGGATCAGATCATTGTTCCTACACTGGATACAGACAGCTGAGCCTTGACTGTGTCATTTTTTACATCTACATATTTTATCTACATGAGACAAACATATAAAACATCAATGCAGCCACAATGGAAAACTGCACTAATCATTCAAATATTTTAGGCCTTACCTACTGAAACGTTCACATACTGTATTTGTTAGCATTGCTCTTAGACTTTCAACACAATGGGTATTTCACAAGTCCACAAATTACTAATTTCTTGAATTTATATCATTTATGATTGCATTTTTTACTTATATTTTGATTTGAGTTTGTATATGATTAAAAACGTAGAAGTGACACCAGAGTTCATGCTCAATAATCCAGGTAAAAATCCAACAATGTGTTCAGTCAGGTCATCTGGACGGTTTCTTTTTTTTTGATGAGACGATTCTTCCTTCATCCAAAGGACTTCTTCAATCGGAGGAGCCATCGAATAGTGTATCATTTCTGCCAGATTCCAACAAAATATCAGCCATGACAATGAACAGGGGAACCAACAAGTTCATGTTATTTATTTATTTTTTTGGACGTTATCAAGTTGTTTGAGCCACGCGATGCCTCCAACAGCGTGCGCGTCACCGCTAATGCTACTGTCTGATGAGGAAAACATCAGCTCCTCACACGCTCAGGCTCAGCATTATTACAGCTGTGGACAGGATCACTGATGCCTATTGTTCTGCAAGGCTGGGTAAGTCAGGCATTCATGGTTTTGAGGGTTACTTTTGAAATCAGCGATTTCTATTGTTGGCAAAAGTTTGTGTGCCTTGGTCGCAAAGCTAATGCTAACTGTAATCTCCATTCATTCCTTAAGTGGTTGGTTAGCCGTTGCTGCTTTAGCTGCTAAACACGCCGACAGCGACTTTTGTGAGGGCAAACGAGCTCAGCCGTCTGGTGTGTTAGTTAAAATCCAGCCTTCGTGTCACGATTTTGTGCAGTTTTAGGTGAAATCGACAGTAGAGCTCGTTGTGTTAGCTAGCTCATGTGGAGTTAGCAGAGCTGTTTCTTCCCAACTTCCAGGACGTTCAGTGAACTGTGGCTTTCTCTCATCGTGACCGCGTGTTGTTAACTAGCAGGTTTCAAAAGCAGGTCAACCCTTCTCTGCTGGTGAAAGAAATAATTGTTCAGTTTTGTGGTCGTGCACAAGCTTTGATCCAAGCAAGGCATTCAGTTTCACATATAGGGAAACGGTGAATTTTACTTCCACAAATACGGTCAGGGTACCTGACATCTCCTGTACAGATACCCCACTGACGGTGGAGGAGCATTTTTCCAGCCCTGACGCAAAAAAATTCTGCACGTATGCTAGCTAGCAATGTAAGTTAGCATGTGTTTATTACTACCGTAGCGTTTGTTTTGTGAGACCGGCACGCACGTGGTAGCTGCGCTGTGACGTGTTATGGGCATTAGCCAATGAAACGCGGCCCTGTGGGCGGAGCTTGGTAAGGTCCATTAAAGCCCTGCAGTAAGATACTACAGAGTTGTAGCCTTCTTCTTCTTTGATCTTCAATGGAGGATCCTTCATGGCACCACTGGAACAAACTCATCAGCCATCAATCCAGAGGTTTGAAACGAGTGTCCTTCTTGCAGTTTGACAGTGTTTTTTATGTTTTATGGATTGTGTACAGCTGACGGCTCTGTTTAATCTAATTCAGTTCAGTTCATTTATACAGCGCCAAATCACAACAAAGTTGTCTCAGGGCACGTTGATGAGGATTTTTAGCCTTTTTGACATAGTTTTTTTTTTTTTAACATTACAGCAAAGCCAGTAAGTTTAAATCTGAAATTCTAATTTTTTTATTGGCAGAAGCAAAAATGTCTGTTTACTTGTCTCGCAGGGACAGACTGCAGGCTGGACGTCAACTTGATGCCGTGGCTCTGTGGAAGTGCAACGTCAAGGCCAGACTGGTGTTGGAGTTTTGCTTCCACAGAGACACTGGACACTTGGAGAGTTTTGTGAAACTGTGGGGATTTAAGAAGGTTTTATGCACCATTTCTGATCAGGGACAATTACAATACAACAAGCTCCTCGTGTAAATACAGTAGTCCCTCGCTACTTCACGGTTCATTTATTGCAGATTTTCAAAGTAAGATTGGACATGACACAATTGGCTGATTGATGGATGAGCCATGGGCTGTTCATTTTAAATAAATTATGTTCAGATGTTTCAGTGTAACTGATGAAGAAGAATATTTGTGCTCCGTGCTGCAGAGATGAAGCTGTGTGACATCCTGTGATGTCCTGCTGCACTTATCTTCACTAAAATTTAAATTTAAATACAGGGAGTCCTCGACTTACGAACGAGTTCCGGACCTAAGGACCGTCCGTAGGTCAAAAATGACGTAAGTCGGATCACATACAAAAAACTCAACCAAAAAATATATATATATTTTTAAATAAATGAATACATGTACAGTACTGTACAGTCACCAAGCACTTAGCCTATCCTAACACAGTTTTTAAAGATGAAGGAGTGAGTTGAATTGTCTCCCTTTCACATAAAGGGAGCTAGCTCCCTTTATGTGAATGGAGCCTGCTAGGGAGGAGGGAGACAATTCAACTCACTCCTTCATCTTTAAAAACTGTGTTAGGATAGGCTAAGTGCTTGGTGACTGTACAGTACTGTACATTTATCTATTTATTTAAAATATATTTTTTTAATTTTTAATTTTTATTTATTTATAGTAGAATAATTAACTATATGAACAAAGCAGGACTGGTGCAGATCACTACAGTAGAGTATTTAACTGAACAGAGCAGGGCTGAAACAGATCACTACAATACAGGTAATCCCCGACTTACGAGCGCATCAACGCACGAGGTTCCTGACTTACGAGCTCACTAACGAACAGTAAATTTGTAAAGAACATACAGAAAATACAGCACTTTTATGTGTTTTTAGATGAAAGTGTGTTAGCTAACTCTGATGCATGCTCAATAATCCAGGTAGAAAAATCTAAAAAAGCTAAGTCTGGTCCTCTGGACATTCAAAAAATAAAACAAAACGAAGCAAAAAAAAATGTAGAAACGTTTCGTCTTTCGTCCGAAAGACTTCCTCAGTCTGAGTTGCTGTGTTCAGCTCAGTCTTATAAATAGCACCCTCTCACAGTGTTACACAACCAGTTGGCTGATGACCAGTGTTGCCAGGTGAGAAATGTAGGATTATCGTACTAGTGCCCTGAAATTATCGTATTTTGAGGGAAATTATCGTACACCCGTCAAAACCAAAATAACAAGTATGCACTATAGTCACTCTGTTGTTGAATTGCGTCTAACAGGCACTCACAGCGTTGTGGCGTCAGTACTGGTGGGAACCATAGACAATAATACGTATTAATGTCTGGTGGCAACTAATGAGCCCGCCCCCCGCGCTTCTTGTTTTGTTTCATGGCGGTTTTAATTTAATAACTCAACTAAATTCTGTCTATTAAGTTTGTATTTTCAAGGAAATAATAACTTGATCTTTAGCTTTAATGATATCACTACTAAAAACATCCCTAATTGTAAATTTAATATTAATTTTATTTATTTATTTTTGTTAATGCATTCTTTGTTTCATGCCCTGGACATCCCATAAAGACATGTTGAACCGTTTCAGGGAGATTGCTGGTGCACATGTCACAAAAAAGTCCTGTTGCAAGCTTTCCAATTATTTTTGAGAGATTTATTAAGGTCTGTGTGTCCTGTTCTAATGCGAGTAAGTTCCTGTTTCTTCCTGCTTTCCTTGTATTTCCTACCTTTTTTGTTGTGTAAATGTCTTCCTGTATCAGTAATGTCCCAGGTTTCCTGCCATATTTTCTTAATATATTTCTTAATTATCATTTAACATTTAACTTTATATAAATGTTCTCTCATTTTCATCACTTCTTCTTCCAGACCGGTGTCACACGAGACACGGCTCTGCTTTTTCTTCTTTTCTAACTCATGGGGCGGGCGCAGCGGGCTATTCAGCCAATCATGGCCGTTGTTCTGAGGCAAACGGACGCACGTCACTCTTAGGTCACATTTAGAAAAGCACGATTGGCTGGAATTTCAAGATGCATTCAGGGTTCACAAAAAAACTCTGACAGACAGTTGCGACAGGCTGATGGAAACCGATCACAACTACACATTCAAGGAACGGTCAAATTATCGTATTTTTGGCCTTTTTCGGGATTATTGATCGTACATCGTACAGAGGGCAAAATTATCGTACAAATACGATAATTATCGTACACCTGGCAACACTGCTGATGACAGCCTGAAACCAGCTGCTCACATGATCAAGGAGGGCCATCAGCCAATGATCCATTGTTAGGCTGATGGCCCTCCTTGATCATGTGAGCAGCTGGTTTCAGGCTGTCATCAGCCAACTGGTTGTGTAACACTGTGAGAGGGTGCTATTTATAAGACTGAGCTGAACACAGCAACTCAGATTGAGGAAGTCTTTCGGACGAAAGACGAAACGTTTCTACATTTTTTTTGCTTTGTTTTGTTTTATTTTTTGAATGTCTAGAGGACCAGACTTAGCTTTTTTAGATGTGTTAGCTAACTGTTTGGAAACAGGTTTCTGAGCACGTTTATGAACTAGTATGAACATTTGTGATGAAAAACGAGTGTTCGTAGTAGCGCTAGCATAAATTTTCCGACTTACGACCGAAAATCCGGACTTACGAGCAACAAGTGTTTCGGGTTCCGACATACAAGATTTCGTGTTACGAGAACCTCGCAGGAACGGAACTCGCTCGTAAGTCGGGGACCCCCTGTAGAGTATTTAACTATGTGGACAGAGCAGGGCTGATACAGATTAAAAAAGGTCAAAAAAGCAAAACTTACCGGTTGTTGCCGATCTGGCAAAGGTGAAAACAGCTTGTGCAGCCCTTGGAGGGCGAGACTTACCGTAGCTCCGACCAAACTTGGTCACGTGGCTACTAGCAACAAGCAGTTTAGGAAAGCAGTGGTTCACACAGAAGCAACCAGCTTCACATGACCACATGCCTGTACTCAACATACAAACATGTGCGCGAGAAGAACAAAGGAATTGGAACACCGGGTGCCACGTGCCTATATAGGGTCATGTGGGTCCCCAGCAGGTCACGGGGTGACTTTGTTGTCATTTGTACTCGACCTGCGCATGCGCAAGAATGATCATTCAGTGCTAAGCACCGCCTCTGGCGGTCAGGAGGGATGAAATAGAACTCATTACTAAGATAAACAGGAAAACTATACTTAAAATAAATTACTTAATCAGTTTGCAGGTTGTTTAGTGCCTAAACTAATTAAACATGATCAAAAAGCAAAGTGAAACAAAGTTCCAAAATGGACATTTGCTTCAGTTACATATGATAAAGCCATGTGCCCATTTCAACATGTCCCAAAAATGTCATCAACGTTCATATAAACAAACAAGTGAACTCAAAACTGCTTGGGCTAATTCATCCATTGATATTAAATAATTGAGGCTTCTTTATAAGTCCTTCTAAAATATAGAGGAGTATCTCACCTGTGTCTTGGGAGTTGAGTACCTCCAATGCATGCATCATGGCACTGGCAAATACATTGGCATCCTCCTTGCTGCCAAAGTTGAGGCCATAGACTTGTCGAGCATCACGCCACTGGTGGAAAGTCTGCGTGGCCTGGTTGTACTTCAGCCCCTTGGGAATAGCACAGTTTATCACCACCTGCAGACACCCAGGATAGAATAATGGAAAGGGAGAAAATTGGTTAAATCAGTTATTTTCTCAGAGTTTCTTGCACTAATAGTAGTCTCTTGATCAGACCATGAGTGGGGGTATTGCACTAGTGTATCAAAGGGTGGAACATTTCTGAGAACTTTCTAAAAAAATTATATTGGACATTATGTGGAGAATTTTGGAAATCATAGATTGTTTTTATAAATAGACTACGCCTTTCTAGATTACAGCTTGCATGGCTGGCCAGTACCCCTCAGCTGCCTCCGAAGTCCTACCAGCTAAAAACACCAACACCTTCTTCTTCAGCTTGACAGACTCCTAAGACAGGGGTTTACACTACAGAGTTAAAGGATTCATTCATTCAACCTTTATTTATACAGGCTAGCCTCGTTGAGTCATGGGGACTCATTTACAAGAGGGACCTGTCTCACTCACACCAAACAACCATCCATTCTCACACTCACACAGGATGCAGGATGGCCGCTGCAAGAAGCACAGACAACCTTATGGCCACAGTTCAAGGCAAGCGCTTTGACATTGGAGGCATGGAACATGGCACACTTGGATTCAATGTCCCCCGCCCTTTACTAGGCTGCGGTTGAAGTTCTCTCAGAAGTGTGAGTTGAAGATTCTTCTGATGGGTTCTTCTGCCAGGTGTTCCCAGCAAACCTTCACTACTCATTTGGATCTTCTCCCACCATCTGATCTAACTCACAACCAGGTGGTGATCAGTTGACAGCTCAACTCCTCTCTTTATGCGAGTATTCAAAACATATGGCCACAGATCAGATGGCATGACAACAAAGTCTATCATCGATCTGTGACCTAGGGTGTCCTGGTGCCATGTGCACTTATGGACACCCTTATGTTCAAACACGGTGTTCATGATAGACAAACCATGACTACAGAAGCCCAAAAATAGAACATGGCTTGGGTTTAGATCAGAAAGGCTGTTCCTCCCAATTAGGGTCACACTGTCATTATCCACATGGGTATTGACATCACCCAGCAAAATAAAAGTCTTCACCTGGAGAACCATCCAACACCCCTCCTAAGGACACCAAGAAGGCTTGGTACTCCAAACTGCAGTTGTGTAGGCATAAACAATGGTCAGAGCCCCCCCACCTGAAGGCACAAGGATCCTACCCTCTAATCTACAGGGACAATATTACCAAGATGTTATTAATAAGTAGACAAACACCAGCTTGGCACCTCTCACCATGGGCAAATCCAAAATTGAATAAGGTCCAGTCCCTTTCAATGAGATTGCACTGCACTAAAACAATAGATATACGGAAGGATCTGTGTTTGGATATTCCCGGAAATGGCCCGCAATGATCCTTAAAAAATCCCAAAATCTGGATACTTATCTTCGGCAGATCCAAAATAAATGTGGCTGTTATTCGTCAAGGGTCTGCCAAAGATAAGTATCCGGATTTTGGGATTTTGGGATCTTTTAAGGATCATTGCGGTCCATTTCCGGGAATATCCAGAAATATAAGTATAAGTATATGTGAAGGAAACGGAGATATACGACATCAGATCCTTCCATATATCTATGGTTTTAGTGCAGTGTTGGTTCTGGAGTCCATGCTGTGCATTGAAGTGAGCCCATGCATACCGGTATATCTAATCCAGGGGTGCCCACAATTTTTCAGCATGCAAGCTACTTTTAAAATGACCAAGTCCAAGTTATCTACCTACTATAAAACACCAAACATATACTTATTTATAAACATATTAAGTATGCTTTTTATGTTTTATGTTCTTGTTTTAAGTTCTTGTTTTTAGTATTTTTCCATGTTCTATATGGCACCTTGATTTATTGTTTTATAACACTACATTTATTTTACTTGCATTTTACTGTAGTTTATTGTTGTCTGTACTTTATATGTTGTCTGTCTACAACAAGTCTCTCTTGTAAACGAGTCCTCGTGACTCAGTGAGACTAACCTGTATAAATAAAGGTTGAATGAATGAATAAGTCCCAGCTCACTGTGGACACAACATAAATGACAAAACCCAAAAGTTTGTTTTAAATAAGTGACAATTAATTTTTACTGTCTGCATACAAAATAATAATAAAACCCAGCAATAATTTACTTTGTATGTTCTTCACACAAAATAACTGAAAACAACATTAATAATGTCATGTTTGAAAAATAACCAGAGAATTTGAGAACAAAAGTGAAAATTCAGCCCTGACTGCAGCTGCTTTTAACTGTAACCGTATTTCTTGATATCTGCAGAACTTTGATGGAAGATAATATTTCTTTTTTTTAATATATATATATATATATATATATATATATATTTATTGGATTTTCAGAATACAACATACAT